>CAUYSK010067154.1:0-114467 GCA_963575035.1 Avahi laniger | reverse complement strand
TCTCTAGGGGACTCTCCTGCCTCTGGCTTTAGCTGTCAATGTCAGGACCCCCTGAACACCATGCTACATGCTCCCTTTGTACCAGTGGTTCTCAAAGTAAGGTCCCTGGATCAACAGCTTTGGCATCACTCAGTAACTGGTCCAGCAGCCGGTAGATGCTGATGCCCAGGGTCTCCACCAGCAGCTGCCAGTCGGCCCCGGCCAGTGCGGACTGCTGGAGTTCCGCGCAGGCCTCCCGGAACTGCTCTTCCGAGAAGCCGCCCGCCGCCGGCTCCATACCTCCGCAGCCCAGGTTCCTCCGCCTGGAGTGCAGGCCGCGGGCCCGCTCGTGTGCGCTCCGGGGCGGGGCGACAGGGCGGCCACAGTGTGATTGGCAGGGAACTGAGGACAAGGCGGGACTTCGGCAGGAGGCGGGGCCTATAGGGAGGCGGGGACCTGGAGGGGCGGGCCTAGAAGAGTGGGCGGGGCCGAGAATGAAAAACGAGGTAACAAGAGAAAAATTGGACTTGATCTGGGGAAGGAAAGAGAAGCTAGAGAAATGAGGAGATTCTAGGGGGAAGGGAAAGGGAAAAGGAAGGAAGACATTGATGTCACCTCAGAAACACCTCCTCAGTATCCCATCCCATACTCCTCCCCACCCACATAATCTACAAACCTGCTTGGATGTCTCTTCCTTACCTTTCGGAAGAAGGTAGACAACATCCCTCGGGTAGACTTGGGGAGGAGAGGAGGGCAGAGCAGAAATGCTTGAAAATCCTAGGTTCAGATGCTAGAACTGTATTTCAATATAATTTCTCTTCTTTCCATTTATGCATTTTAAAACATTATTCTGAGAAGAGAGTCATTGGACTCATCAGAAGGCCAAATGAGTCCATGACAACAAAACGGTTAAGAAACTTAATCCACGTGGATCTACAAGGTTGTTTACCACCTGGAGGGTAGACAATAATCTGAAAGGTATCATAATATCCACCTAGGATTTCTGCGGCTTGCATAATTTAGATCTTTGCACAACTCAAAGATCTTTTTATTCCTTTGAAGTCTCTTGAGTATTACTATATTTCCCAACATCAGACTGTACCTGGCTTTGAATAAAGGAAGCTATTTAAATATAAAAAAAGATGTTAACAGCCACATGGGTGCCAATAAACTCTGGAAACCTATGTTTCCTAATCTGTGAAATGATTCAAGAATAGTGCTACCAGTTAGAGTTGAGGAGGGTAATTGGACATAGAATAATTTTCACAGTGTCTATAAAAGTAAATGTTCAATAAAAATATCTGCTTGTTTTGCATCACTATGTTGAACTGTTTTTCTTTCTGTACTTGAAAGAAAGTTGATAGCAAATTCCACATTTATGCCAATTTCTAAAACGGGAAACAATCGTATTTGGCAGGTTGCTTAAACACAGCAAAGATAAGTTGTTGCTTTCTTCAATTTATTGCTGGTTCTGTTTTATAGCGGTGGAAGGAGGGATGTGAGATTTTCCTGGACTAAATGTACAGAAGATTAGAGGCATAGTTTCCCACTGCTTTTATAATGCCTTGTAAGTTATCTCTTCTTTGTAAAAACTACATTTATTGAAACTAAAATTCATTCCTTGAAAAATCAACTTCATAACAAACCATTGGTGCTATGAAGTATTTTCAAATATCTTCAAAGAATCCGTTATAAAGATTCTATTCACCTGATCTCAAAGTGTCACCCATAGATTACTTACCTACTTACAGACAGGAAATTGTAACTTTACAATGAAAAGATCTGGTGGTTGCCACCTTAACCAAGAGATCAACGGTATCACAAATAGGGACAACTGACATTACAGCCTTCCTGAAATGACACATTGAGAAGTTTACAATATCATCCAAACATTTTTGCCAAAATGTTTAACCTGTAATTAATCATAAGACATCAATCAGACAAATTCAAAAAGTGGAAAACTGCTTGAAATAACTAGCTTGAAATTTTTAAAAAATCAATATGAAAGAAACTGTTCTGATTCAAGAGAAATAACAAGTACATGTGGTGCATAAATATTAATATTAATTGAATCATGGATTAGGGAAAAACCCATTAAAAGGCATTTCTGGGTTAATTGGGAGATTTGTATATACACCATCTTCAGGTAATATTATAGAATTATTGTTAATGTTTTAGGTATAAAAACTGGTACAATGGTTGAGTGGAAGAATGTTCTTATTGTTAGTAAATACATGCTGAATTATTTAGGGTGAAATAGCCTGATACCTGCGACTTTCATTCAAATGATTCTGTTTTAAAAAATGGGATTGATATATAGATAGAAAGAGAGGCCAAAATGACAAAATATAAGCCACTGATTAATTTATATAAAAGGTAGCCAGTTTTTGTTGCTCTATTCTTTCAACTTTTCTGCATATTTGAAATTATTCAGAACAAAAATTTAGAAAAAAATTTAGCTATACTTGTTTATAGGTGACATAACTAAAACATAGACAGAAATATGAAGGTAAAAATATGGAAAATATACACAAGTAAACCCTAAACAAAAGAAAGCTCATATGGCTCTGAAAACATCAGACAAAATTGACTTTTAAGTCAAGAAAAAAAATAGTAGAAGTTCACAAGTTAATGACAAAGGGACAACTCCTCATGAATTCTGAATGCTTACATCTGTATTCACTCGTTTTACAACATAATCTCAAATATGCAAGGCAAAAATTGTCACCAATACGAGAAGAAATCAGCAAATTCACAATCACCATGGAACATTTTAAGGTCCTTTTCTAGGAAATGAACCAATCAAGTGGCCAAAAAATTGGTATAGATATGGATGACTTGAGTGTATATAATAATTCATATACTTGATTTAAAGGGCATATATAGAACCCCATACCCAATAAATAGAACACACATATTAATTGAAAATCCTCATAAAGCATTACCACAAAGAATAATTTCAACAAATACCAAAGAATTGATAGCATTCTCTGATGACAATGCAAAAATAAGGAGCAAACAATAATAGCCAATCCCTGTCGTCATATATTTGAAAATTAAAAAACAAAACAAATACACATTTATTCCAGTAGCCTAGCCAGTAATTAATTCCCTGTGTCAAATTTCTTTCTGTTTTGATATCTAGAGAGTTTTTATTTTCTGCACTGACCCCTGACTGATACTATAGTCATGGTTTAAGATATTTAATATTTTAAAGACCATTTCTAGCAATTCAAACTATAAATACAATGAAATTTAAATGAAAATCCATAAAAGGTGTTCAGGGAACTTGACACACCAATTCTAAAATTCATGGAGAGGAGTTAAAGGACAGGCAGTTTGAAAAAGGGGAAAGGCAATTTTTAAAAGAAGGGGGAAAAAATAAAACCTACCCTATAAGATATTAGGATTTATCTTAAAGAAAATGGTATGCTATTGATCCAGGGTTAGGAAAAAAATAATAATAAAACAATGTAATAGATTTCTACCCAGAAATATGTCCATGCACATATTGAAACAAAACATGTAAAAAAAGATGGACAATTTAAAAAAGGATGTTGAAACAATTGGTTATTCTTATAATGAGATTCCTATTTCATATCATACACAAATGCAAATTCCAGATGTATAAAAGAACTGTCTGTGTAAGGCAAAACATTGAAACTTTTATATGATAATATAGGAGTAAACTTTTAGAATCTGAATTTAAAAAAAAGATTTCTTAGAGACATAAAACGGCACACATAATAAAAGATTAATTGTTACATTAAAAAGCAAGAGCTCCTGTTCAACAATATACCATAAATAAATTAAAACCCAACACATAGATTGGTAAAAGACATTTGTTACATAGCCAACAGAGGATCAATATTGAAAATATACACAGAACTTTTAGAAATCAATAAGAAAAATCTAAATAATGCAATTGAAAATATGAACAGTGAAAAAACCCAAATGACACACAAACAATGAAAAGTTGCTCTACTTACATAGTAATTAGAGAAATGCAAAATAAATTATGCTATTTCATTTACATAAAATTGTCAAAAAATGTAAAAATCTGAAATTAGGTGTTAGTAAATTTTCAGGGAAATGAAAGCTCCAACGTAAAACATTCCGGTTACAGTGTAAATAGTAGTTTGAAAAACAATTTGACAAGACCTGTTAAATTTGAAGATGCACATGCTCTCTGACACGGCAGTCCCACTTCTGTGAGAAGTGATGATACTGCATAAGGATGCACATTGTTTTAGTGACAAAAAATTGGAAACAGCATAAATGTCCACCAATCAAAGAATAAACAAAAAAATCGTGATATATTATTCCAGAGCTTTTGGAATTAAAAAAAATCTACTTGCATATTATGGATAAATCTGGAAAACACTGTTGAAAGAAAAGAACAAGCTGCAGAAGGATGTACACAGTAAGATACTTTGTAACGTCTGTGAACTACACATATGTCCTGAAGTTGCTAAAATGTGAATAGGAAGGATTCATGTTAACTTCAATGGTATCTGTTCTATTTTATTTCTGTAAAAAAATTGTAAATTAAATGCAGCACAATATTAATGTATATGCTGATGGTGGGTTTGTGAATGTTTTATTATTCTCTGCACTTTTCAGTATATTTAAATCTTTAAAATCCTCCAATGGCTTCATCGTTCATTAAATGCTATGCAAACTCTTCCTCCCCCTGGCCTACAAAGTCCTGTCTGCATCCCTACCCCTCCCCTGCCCAGGCTGTTTTCTTGGCCTCACTTGCCCTCCCCATGCACTTCACCCATCCTCACCCTTCAGCCTCCTTCCACAGACTCTCCTCCCCTAAAACCCCCTCCTCCTTCTTCTTCTTTTTTTTTTTTTTTTTTTTTTTTTGCTATCTCAGCTCTTTTTTTTCCTGTATAAAATTTATTGCTGCTTGTAATTGGACGTACATCCCAGTGGGGGCAGGAGGAAATTAATAAAGAGTAAATAAATAAATGGTAACTGCTTTCCAACACCAATTTTGGTCTGTAATTAGTTGAGTATCTGTCTTCTCCATCAGAGCTTAAGCCAAACAGCAGGGACCTCTCTGTCCCACCCACCACTGCCTCCTCAGTCACCAGCACATACCTGGCACTTAATAAGCATGCAAATATCTGTTGGGTGAATATTATAAGAATCTTTTTGGAGATATATATATATATATAGAGAGAGAGAGATCAGGATCTAGATAAACATAGATATATACTGTATATATATAATATATACACAAATGAACTAGATACCATATTAAATTCTTTTGTGGGTTCCATTAGTTTTTAAATTATTCTCTTCAGTTTTCTAGATAGACAATCATATTGCTAGGGGGGAAAAGGGGATAAATTCACCATAGCTTTTGCAATAGCCGTACCAATTATTTTTTTTTCCCATGTTATTATACGGGCTGGAACGGTGGTTTTCAGAACGTCTGAGCAGTGCCCCTGGCGTCATCACGGGAGGGAGGATGAAGTAGCAGGAAGAGCACCAGGCTCTCCCATCTTTGCTCCACAAATAAGAGCTAAGTTTTTATTAGTTTTCCATATTCAGGCTCTGCAAAAGAGTTCAGGAGAGGCAAAGGGTTCTACTGCTAAACACAAACTTGAAAATCACTGGACTAGAACTTCTGGAACAATGTACACAGTAGTATCATACATTCTTGTCTTTTTAAAAACTATGATTTATTGACTTTAGTATGTGTCAACCTCTATGGTCAGTACTTGAAAGTACTTTATCTCACTATAAACCCTATGAGTTATGTATCAATATTTCCATAACAGATGGCTTAAAAAGACTAAGTGACATGTCCATAGATATACAGAAAGTAAATATTACACACCAAGTTCAAATACAGATCTTTCTAATCCTAGCCATTTCTCATAACATCTAAACTAAATAAAGGCATATATTTGAGGATTTTAAAAATACCTTTTTCCCTTCAGTAATTTGAAGGTGAACTAATTGTATTTTCCAAAAATGGCTACAACAATATCTCTCATTCCACTTAATCTCCTATGATATTACTTTAACACTCTTCCCGCTAAGAGGAGAGTGTGTGTCTCCTCACCTTGAATTGAGGTGGACTTCTGACTACATCAGAAGTGATATTCTGTGACCTTCAAGATCAGGTCATAGAAGATGATACAGCTTCCTGTTTCTCTTGGAATCTCTCTCTCGGGACCTAGACACCATGACAGAAGGAAGCCCAAGCAGCCTGTGAAGAGGATGTCTTGGAGAGGATCCAAAGCCCTCAGCCCACAGCCCTGCTGAGCTCCCGATGAATGGCAGTTAGCACCAACTTGCCAGCCATAGAAGGGAGCCATTTCGAAAGTGCATCCTCCAGCCCACCCACTCCAAACCCTGCTGACAATGCCTGGAGCAGAGAGGAACTGTCCCTACTGAGCCCTGGCTAAATTACAGATTCACAGGCAAAATAAATAATTGTTGTTCTTTCAAGCCAGTAAGATTTGCTGTGGTTTATTACACAGCAATAGATAAGTAAAACAGAAAACATACATCCTATATGTCTGTCCTTCAAAATAAAGAAAAGTATAAATGAAGAAAAGAAATTGTAAAAGAAGAGAAAATCTTATTAATGGTTACCTTTAGGTTTTTGAATACATGTATCATGTGTATTAAAATCAAGAAAAAATATTACTGTTTACTTTCCCTGTGCAAAAACAATACAGTGAGTTTATGCTTCCTCTCACCGTCTCCTGGATTTTGGACTCAAAATCTGAATTGTTTTATTATTATTGTGGTTTAAAACATGCATCTTCTCTTTAAAGAATTATGTTTTTATATTTGTAAAATGTTTTTAAAGCATTTTACTGCTCACTTTGAATACCTTTAAACTATGTCTTCACTATTCATGAGTTCTTAATTTGGATTCATGCTCCAAACTCTATAAACACTGACTGCTTGGCATTTGGCTTTGGGGAGAATGCTTGATTTCTGTTCCTCTCTAGAATACATGACTTGTTTTCTTTTAAAAGCCTCAATTCTTGGAGAAGTTTTATTTGTTTTTTATATTCAAGAATTTTGCCTGGATATATACCTAGGCATGTGGGCTTTTTTTTTCATTTCTTTTCAGTGAATCTTTTTAAGCATTGAACTCAAATATTTCTGTAGTTCAAAATTTTCTTCTTCTGTTGCTTTCATTTTTGCTTATATTTTCTCATTCCATTTCCTTCTCTGGACTCCTACTTTCCATGGATTAAATCACTTGGATTAGGACTCATTTCTTATCTTTTTCTCTTATTATTTTCATATATTCATATTTTTTCTTTTTCATGACCATCAACTCTCATTTTTGAAGTGAAATATCTTCTTGAATCTTATTGAGAAAGAAATTTAAATTTTTAAAAAATGTCCATTCTTTATGATAAATACTGTTTATCTTAATGCAATTTAGTAGAAAAGGATATAGGCGGTGCAGGAACTGGAAAGGGACAGGAGGAATATTTGACAATACAGTATGCATATTGAGATCTGAGTACCGGTGTATCATTTTAGCCCCCAATATTTGTTATTGAATATTATCAGTGTTGGCTCTAGCTTCTAATATATATTCATAAAGAAGATGGGACACAAGAAGAAATTTAAAAAAAAAACAACAAGAAAAGCTGGAAGCAGAACGAGTGTGCACCCTCTGAAGATATTATGGGACCTCCTTGCAATGAAACGTCACATAGTCATTTCTGATGATTCATCTGTTGACACGGAAAGAGTTTGCCAGGTATGGTTAGTGATAAAAGAGCAAGTTTATAAAAAGTATATACAAAATGATCCTATTTTTACAACAAAAATAATGTACATATTAGGTAGCAAAAATAGAAGGATGATTCAGCAAATGTTGATAGTTCTATTGAAGGTGGAGTTAACATGTGATTTTTATTTTTTACTTATATTTATCCATATTATCTCATTTTTTATACTATGAGTAGGTTTTCCTGGTGCTATTAAAAAAGAAAAAGGAAGACACCATGATTTTTTAAAGTAGTAATTTGTGTCTTATGACTTTCGGTCACAGGCTGGGAAGAATTGTGATCTTTTTTGTTCAAAAGAGTTAAATTTGCTAATTCAATAGAGTCTTGCTATCGGTAGAGGGCGCAGAAGAGAGACAGATGGAAGTGAGCAGGAAAAGTTGACGTGTAGTTGGATTGAAAGGTTTCATAACACTTAAAGATTATTTTGATTTCCTTTTTGCTCATTTATTCAAGAAAATTTCTAACAGATCATAGAAGAATAATTGCAGTTTGGCTATCACTTACATTGCAGAATTTTTGGCATTATGTTATATGGGGAGTCAAAACATGTACTTTTAATGGGTACAGGGAACTAAAAATAATTGAGTGCCTATTTTATGCCAGGCACTGACATATATTTGATATCTTTATATACTGTAGTATGTCAAATTTATTTTGGTACGTTTAATCAGACTTTGCAAATAGATTAACACAGCCTTGAGAAGGATTTTTTGTTTTTAAGGATAAGAAATGATTACTAAGGCTGATACTTGGTGTGTACAATGTGCATTGCTTCAGTGAAGGACGCACTGAAGGTCCTGAGCTCACCGCAGTGCAATATATCAAGGTAGCAAATTGCACTTGTATCTCATGAATACATACACATAAAAAATAAATGGATAAGAAAAGTTTAATGGGCTAAAAAGGAAATATTCAAACAAGAGTTTATGTGCTTCTCAGAAAAAGGTAGCAAAATACACATTAAAAAATCTTTTCCAAGTGAATATACTTTACTGAATAATATAGGAAAAGGATTCAATTCTGATAGAGCTATAGTCAACAGTAATGTACACTTGAAAATTTATGAAGTAGCTCTCATTCATGTTAAGTGTTCTGACCATAATAAGATTTTAAAATAAATAAATGAATAGATGTACTATAGTAAATCCAAACATGGATATATATTCTTCTATAGATAAATATATAAAGAATTTATAGTATCTAACCCTTAATTTATTTACAGATGTCTCAGAAATACTCAAAGGGTTTGTTTTACTTAGTATTCTTTCCTAATAACTTCATGGTCAAAGTGAGACATAAGAAGGCATGAAGAATAAAATTAGATACCCTAGATAATCCACACTGAAACCTTTCATGAACTCTTCAGGTAAACTAATAGACGAGTACATCCAAGCTGCAAGATCTTCAAAATTCTCAAATAGTGATAGAAAAATTTTAGTAGTTAATGAGAGGTACAAATTTTCATAATGGAAGTCTTCTTACAAACAAATCCGTGCAATCTGGATAATAAAAATATATATTTTAATGTAAGAAAAAAAATCTTAGAACAGAACAGAGCTATTTTCAATTTGTATCAGAAAACATTTAATTGCCTTTTGGGGTAAAAACAAAATAAAATTTTAAAAATGTACAAAAGAGTAAAACCTATTTAACACTTTCAACTTGTGCTATTGTAAAAATAGACACACAGAACCCAATATTTTAAAAACAACATCTATCATCACTTTCAGATGAAACATCCCCAAACTCTGTTCCAAAGGGAACTTAATATTTTAAGCTTAAAAAGGGGATCATGAAGTATAAGAAAGGTTGGAAAATAATGATTTGCAGTGATGCACTAAAAAAAAAAAAAGATTCAGATTAGCTTTTTCAGATGGTTAGAAACTGCAAAGAAAATAGTAATAAGTGAATCATTTAACCTCTTCGGTCTTCAGTATTCCCAAGAGTAAAATTTGAGAGCTAAATTAGATGCTTTCCAAGCCCTCTTGCAGCCCTAAAAGCATATGTCTGGAATTTCTTTGACTCATTTGTATCAAATTTTACTATTTATAGGTGTTTTTGTAGTCTACACGTTTGGGGCATGAAATGGTTAATGAGAAAGCCCTGGCCAGCTGGAGCTGGGCGGGTGGCAGGCTCAGAGAAGCAGAGCCTACATTTCCATGCAACAGGGGTCCTTCTCAGCCGAACTCAATCTGGAAACTAAAGGAGGGAGGGAGATCCTGGGTATAAATCAGCCTTCCGCAGTGCTGGGCTAACACAGAGGCACCAGTGATGGAATGCCCAGAGTGTAAAAGGAAGTCATAAAATAGGCAGAGAGAGGGAGACTCTTCTTGAAGGTACTAAATAAATAACAGGAGAGGCATCTCCTAGACTGTATTGGAGGAAATGACCTCCTTCACAGAGACTGGATGAGACTCCCTACTAAGACTGTGAGTTCTGAACAGTTGCAAATGCAAAACCTGCTAATTCCCTAACCTGACAGTAAAGGTCAGGAAGCAAGGAAGTAGCCAGCTGTCCCAGTGCAAAGCAGAAAGGAACCAGAATAGAAGAAGATGCGAGAATGGGATTGGCAGCCCCCAAGAACACAGAAAATCAGACAGGCCGAGAGCAGAGAAGACTCCTTGAGGCCTGGCCGAGTCTGCATCAGGAGGCGTCACCATTTGCCCTTTGGGATGTACATAGCATATCATACAGCATTATGCTTATGACAACTGTTTACTAATGGCTGATTTCATTCCACCTTGGAGGTTCTTATATTTGTAATGTTCTGCATTAAAGAAATTCTCCAGATATACTTATAGAGGATTATATTGTTTGAGTGGCCCTCAGCTTTCAGTGTGACCCAGACTTTGTGCCCAGAGAATGCAAACATGAGAGCAGCAACCTTAAGGACATGCTGCCTTCACCAGGCTTCCTCCTGCGCTTCACACTTCCACATATCCACTTCATTCCATCCACGCAACAACCCAAAGCAGTATGGCCGGCGTTATTATCCCCCTTTACCAAATGAGGGAAATCGAGGCATAGAGATTGTAAGCAGTAGAGCCAACCAAGGTTGGCTAGGGTTTAGATACCTAGAACTTCAATAAAGTTTTTCTCAAGAGATGTATATGTGCCTAGCTATATGTCAGGGGCTATGCTTTGGCACAAGGGACACAAAGATAAATTTTGTATACCACCTACTTCTGAGAAGTTCTCAGTCTCTTCTCTTAGAGGAGATAAGCAAACAGCTATTTTTCACACTATTTGGGGCGGGGGGCTATGATATATTTAAGCACAGAGCAGTGTTCTCAACTAGGGACAGTTTTCTCCCAAGGGGCGATTTGGCAATGTCCGGAGACATTTTTGGTTGTTGTGATTAGTTGGGGGTGGGGATGTTGCTACTGGCATAGAGTGGGCAGAGGCTATGGATGCTGCTAAGCATTCTGCCACGAACACGACAGCGCCCCACAACAAACAGTTCTCCAGCCCAAAATGTCAAAAGTGCCCAGGTTGAGATACATTGGCATAAAGCATTACGGAAACAGGGGAAGGACTCAAGCTACTTAGTCTGAAGATAGAGGAGGAGGACTTGTTGGGGAAGGCTTCTAGAAGCAGGAGATGCTTGAGGTAGTCATGAAAAGATGAATAGACATCTTCTTGAATATCTCAGAGTAGGAACCAACAAAGCTTGAGGAACATGGAACAGTGTGTTGCGTTTGCGATTTGTAATGTGTAATTTGATCCTCTCCTTGGAAGGGAGAGGCCACCTCAAGGGAAGACTTGTGTGTCCAGCTGAGAGTCTAGACCTTAGATGAAGAGGAACCGTTGATGGGTTTTAACCAGGAGATGGATATAGTCAGTTCACAAACTTGATATCCTGCTGTATTGGTGTCAAGCAGGGGACCTCAAACTTCGTCTGTGAGTTGCATAAAAAACGCAGATTCCTTCCAACATACACACATACCCCAAATACCCTGCCGACACTGCAAGGCAGTAGGGCTGGGGTGGAGGCTGGAAACCCATAGATTTTACAAGTACCCTTATGATGCTGATGCAGGTAGTCAAAATCCTTGCACATTTGACAGTGGTAAGATTGCAATCCTACCAGAAAGGAAATAAGAGAATTTTGGGAAGAGAGGAATATATAGAGTTATCCTTTGCTCTGCTCTGATCCATAATGCGAGATTGTGAACCGGGTGCTTATAAGGCATCCGCTGTGTTGGTGGAAGTCACACAGTAGCACAGCTGTTCCTTTCTGGACTGTGTGGGCTGGGAGGGGAGAAGCTTTGAGGAAATGCATGCTTCACGTGACGAGAGCACACCCTCTTGGCAGCCTCTGGGGAGCTCAACTGCTCCTACAAAACCTGTCAAAGTCCTCTGTCCAAAAGCCTTGCCGGTCCAGCAATACTTGCTTCCTGTTCCCAGAGGGGGTCACCCTTGGGCTTTCCCATCAGTCTTCCTAAAGTTGGCTGCTCCTGTGTCCTGTCACATAAAACTGTGAACCGAGGTCTCAGACTTACGTCATGTCAGTCACAGCAGGGCGAGGCTCCACAAGTGAGAATTCTGGCGCCTGCTGCTTTACTTTCAAATTCAGTTTGCAGTTTATCGTGTTATTGGACACCCCATGCTCCTTACTGCATTGGCTTTTGGTAAACAAGAGTGGACCTGGGTATGCAAACTCTGCAAACCTAGAATTTCTGGTCGGAACTGAAGAAAACCTTCCATGCAGCAGTCAGTCCCGGAGCCAGTCACCTGTGACACTCTGCGCATGGAAATAGACGAATATCCTCAGTAAGAAAGAGGTCAATGGCTTTACTGACAGATGCTGCACCAAAGAATTTTTTTTTTTTTTTAAAGAGACTTCCTACAGCTGTCCTGGGAGCTTGGGCAGCAGTGTTAGCTATTTCCCCAAGTTGCCTTCTCTCCATCCTCTGATATTCTGAGCCCAAATCTTATGTTTAAGAAAGAGAAGAAAAGAATAATAAAATATCTGCAGATAGAACCCTGAGATCTGACAGATGGGACTCGCAGAAGTTAAGTGACTTGCCCGAGGTCACAAAGAGGAAAGATTCAAACCCAAGTTTCCTGGCTCTCAATTCATGGTTATTTTCATTGCACAGCAAGAGTAGAGAGTCAGAGACGTTCACTTTATTGTGGAAGCAATCTGAAACTTTACACTGCAACCTGAGAAAAAATCCTGTCGGTACTGTAAAGAAAGTTTTCCAAACTAAGTTTAGTTAGAAAATAAATAGCAAGAAATAAATCAGAGAAGCAAGGTTCTCCTGAGGCTATTGAGTCCATCATATTGGAAGTCAGCCAGAGTCATCAATGGCAGATTTGCTGATGGGGTGCAAGTGGCCAGGAGAGTTCAAAGAGAACATGCCCCTTCATGTGCCCTGATGGAAGAAACATCGAGTTCGCTGTGGCCACGTGCTCTCAGGGGATCGTTGGTTTTACCAAGTTTTGCATTGCTTTTACAAAGACAATAATGCCTGTTTCCTGTATAGTTTATTTAAGTAAACAAGAAGGAGACAGCAAAAGCACTGTCTCCTTTGCGAAACAAGACTTTAAAAATTTTATCTAAAGAAAGAGAGCAAAAAAATCTGTCCTCTGCATTGTTCCATAAGATAAGTTCGTAAGATAAACAGTTCTATTTTGAACTCAGTTCAGCTGGGCAAATTGTCCTGTTTCCCACTACTCAACACATGCCGTGGACATCAAAGACTTTCTAAGTGGATAAAAATGCTTCCAAAAGGCTTTTGAGCTGGTTCTATTCTCAATCAATGTTCCACTACAGAGGTTCTGTAGGAAGGTGATGACATGTTTTTTTTCTGGCAAAGTAATCATTTCCAAATCCAAGAGATTATTTGGGGGTAAGTATATCCTCCTATGAGCTACAGAAATGTGCACATCATCTGAGCACAGAAACAATATTCCACAGGGATTAGGAAGATACTCTTTGGAGTTAATCAGACTTTGTTTCTAGTCCTAGGCACCACTAATTTCCAAATGTAATTGAATAATTATTATAATTATTCACTTATGAATTATAATTTATCAATATAATTATAAAGAATAATTAATGCACTTAGCACTAAATATCTGGGTACCTTGAAGTAATCCATTTAAATAATTAAAGTTTACATTTGATTTCAATGTGCAATCATTTTATATATTCATATATTTATTTGGCAACAACTTTCTAAGCATTGAGGACTTATGGGAGATTTCCCAATCAACATGATGATCATGGTACACCCCAATAAAAAGGTGTGCTTCCATTTCATGAGGTCCAAAACATGACATTTCTAAAGAAACTCATAGTGGATTTTCTCTATTTTTTTTTTTATAGCATTAACACATGGAGCAACACAAAATTAGTTCTTGGTAAGGCAAAGGCTGTTTCTCCACATGTGAAGTGGGGTGATTGGAACATTTTATATGTACCCTTCTACATGAGGAGTACCTTGGAGTAGTGATCAATAGAGAAAACATTTTTATTACAAGAAAACATCTATAGAATGCTTTTTTTTATGCCTGACACTGTACAAGAAGAATTGGATAGTTACGTTCTTGTTCTCAAGGAATTTAAAATTGAACATATAATCAATATATTGTTTACATATAGTCAGTACAAGTGAAGTTTCAACTTGGAATTCTTAAAATATGTATTTTCTTGTATGGTAAAAAGTTAGCAACCTCAAATCATGTGTGTCTATTGTATGTGTGTCAGCAATTGTGTGTGTGTGTGTGTGTGTGTGTATGTATGGAATGAAGTGAATTATATAATTATTCATAATTTTAGTGGAAAATTCATCTGCAAGCTTATGACAGCATTATTTGACAATTCAGACAATGCATTGTAAATTAGTCAGGCAGTAATGCCAACTTTTTCTAGCCTTTGCCTCTCCACTGCAGAAGTGATAGCTATGCTAACAACATTAGTGCATATCCCTCACCCCACACCTACTCCTTGTCCTGGTATCTCTATTTCTGCTGAAAATATCTCCACTCTATTAAGTAGGCTTTAAAACCTTACAAACTCCTCTCCCTTGATAACTTTCCCCACTTGAAATTCATTGTCAAGTTTTGCTAAGTCTACCCATCGTGGTGACTTCCCTGTCTGCATTTCCCAGTATTGGGTGCCCAGTGCCTCTCGCCTGTACGATCACAGAGGCCTCCCAACTGGTGTCTCAGCCCCACTTTTCCTCTTCCCCATACTGACTTTCCCCAGGGCACCCCAACATTCTAATGCTAGACTACTGTTTATAATGCACAAAGCTGACTTTGCCGTCCTGTTCAAAACCACATTGCTCTCAAAATAAAGTCCAAATTCACCACTGAGACATAAAAATGACCATAAACTATTTCCAGTCTTATTTTGACTGCTTTCTGCCTGCCCTGTAACTCTCTAAAATTCAGCCAGACTACTCAACGTTCTCTGTAGAGTCTTGCACTTTTCACCCAGAATCACATTCTCTCCTTTATTTATAATGTCACAGGCCTGTCTTCCATGAAGATTCCAATCCCCCTTCCGCATCCCACACTCACACTTACATCAGAACCAATTTCATATTCCCTGGGCCTCCCATAGCAGTTTGTTATTCTCTCTAGTAGAAAGATTATTCACACTGGTATCCTGATGGATTTCTCGTCTGGACCATAAGCTCCCTGAGAGAAGAGACCATGTTTCATCCACTGTTTTATACCCACTTAGTGAGAGCATTTGACGAGTTCCTGGCACCCAAAAGGAGCACAGTAAACATCAGTGGAAGTAAAATGCTCCTGGAGGCATAGGGATGGTCTCAGTGACCTCTGAAACACCCCTACTGCCATGGCATCTTCCATAGACTCTGGTGATACCAGGCCTGTGTCTGTCCTGGCCTCAAACCTACCCGAATCTGCTTAGTAACACAGCTCTATTTCAATATTCAAATGTATATAAGGCAAAATGTATGGTTTAATCCTTCTAGAAGAAATAGGTACCCCTTTTCAGAGCACTCTTCCAAAACTAAACCTAGTGAGAGTATGTCACCCTGAACCCAAGAAAATGAGACTTTAGCTGAATTTAGGAATATATACATAATCTAATAAAATAATAAGCAAAGGAGTCCTCATGGCACAACATAGAAGAGGTACCTAGATTAGAAACCTGGCTCTGCCACTTTCCCTAGTAGTAGAGCCTGGGTAATTACTTAACCCTGCTGAGTTTCAGTGTCTTCTTCAGTAAAATAAAAATACAAATACCTGAGAGACAGTCTGTGTTATGGCTGGTGCATATTAGATGCTTCATAAGCATTCACGTGCTCCTTTCCTCTTCAAACTGAGCATATCGTGTGGGTCAGCCCAGAAACAAGGAGCCCAGGC
This sequence comes from Avahi laniger, assembly GCA_963575035.1. Taxonomy (NCBI): domain Eukaryota; kingdom Metazoa; phylum Chordata; class Mammalia; order Primates; family Indriidae; genus Avahi; species Avahi laniger. Next base: position 98,355 of record CAUYSK010067154.1, on the reverse strand, counting down.
TCTGGAGTTAAACCTGGCACCAGCACCAGTCTCTGAACCTCCATTTCTTTCTCTGCAAAACAGAGATAAGAAAGACTACTTGTTGTGAAACTATGCCCGATGCTTCTCTTATCCAAGCACAGAATTTAAAGTCTACTGAACTGTATTTTTAACCATTTGGGGGAGGGCCAGCACTGACGGGCTCACCCTGAGCCCATCGTTTTCAGACCAGTGGTACACAACTGGGCGAAGGCTAATCCGATCAGAAGGTAATTCTGCTCTGTGAATATGGAACAGAGGAAAGCCAACGGACCCATACAGGGATGTCACAGATTATTAGCTTTTAAGAAACTTTACATATTGCAGGGTGATTTCAGATCTCCAGCACTAGATTGATGTTGAAGCCCAGAAATTGTGTACTGAGTAGGAGTGGAATAGGGTCACACAATGTTTATATAAATCATTTTATGGACAGGAAAAGTGACATTTGTTGTCAGAGTCTTGGAGGGGGATTGATTCTGTAAACAGGCATAGAAGGACTCAGCAGTATCAGGTACAGGGAGGAATGGCGAAGGAGTGAGGTCATTGTGTTCCCTTTTCTTTTCTTCCCTGGAAAAAGCAAGTATGGTGGGTTCCCTGCAAGCCCCAAAATACAGGACCCATAGCTCACTAGGACAGGTTGGCCCTAGGAGTGTGCACATAGGAAAGTGTGAGCCCAGTTTGCTGTATATCTTTACCTTTGGGCTTCCTTGTCTTCGGCCTCCAAAGAATAATGTACGTAAATATAAAGGACTATGCAAAATACATGAGGATGTACCAGGATCACAGGAGTTTCAGCATGTATTCTGATTTTGATACAAGGAAATAAATTCTTCTCATCTGAGGGCAGAATGACAATTGGTTCTTGGTGAAGTGAGAGATGATTTATTCAGCCCTCCCTCAAGTCCCACTGTGTCATTTGATTTCAGCAACTCTGTTTTTTCATGTTTATGTGATCTTTCATAATTAGAACAAAATGGGGTAAGAAGATGGGGACTGCAACATGGATGTTTTCCTTTCTGTATCCATGTGGATCTTATGAGGTTCCAGTACCAGGAAATTGACCAGCAAACAGTAAAAATAGATTTTTATATCTAAGGCACACTCATTGTTCCTCTTGGTACTATCAGATCTCTCTATTTAATGTCGTAGACCTCAAAGAAAAGTGCCTTGGAGAAGAAAAAAAGAAAAAGGGGAATAATAACATGACCTGTTGCCCAAAATGAACACACAAGCACAGATCGCTTTCCAAAACGTCCATGATTTCAGAACATAAATGCAGGCACACCCTTAAAAGAAGCATTAGAAAGGAGAAAAACTGGCCAACTTCCCAAATCTCACTGAATCCAATTGGACTGGGTGATGACCGAGATCAAAGGCGCGCGGTGATTGGACAGAGGGCCGGGAGGAACTGGCATCTTTGGGGCTGCTGGAAATTGGCCAACTCAACCACACCAAGCAAAAGCAAACGGAAAGTAAACACGGGTGAATAATCTAATGCACATGGAGGCACCCTTCACAAAATGCGAAGCTTATGTGTTCCCACGGGAGAAAGTTCCAGGCTGTCAGCAGCATATACTCAAAGGCAAAATCAAAACATAGAACATCCCCCTTTCCAACCTATAGCCTGAACCTTTGGCTTCTACTTTAGGGAGATGGACGAAAATGATCTCTTTGTCATGGTGCCCGCCATGTTCCTCGCCCTTCCCTAAGTAACTTCGTCTCTTGCCTCGTTTCTAAGAAAAATGAGATTTTTCAAATTTGGGGGCAAGCGTTCCTAGCTCTGCTGTTTATGATGCCAGTGGTGGAAGGTCGTCGCAGAGATGTGATTGTCTAGATACCATCCTGTCCGTGGCACCTTGGCATCTCTGATGAAAAGTGCTGATAAGATCACTGCCCTGACTTCAGGGAGAGTGTCCACACAGGAACCAAATGCCCTTTTCACCAGTAACGCTCACCTTCCGTGTACTCCTTTTATTACCTGCATATAACGGTGAAAGAGATTAGTTTATGGTCCCATTCCCCTGCACAAACACTTCCCAAGCCCCACGACCCCTTATAAGCATAGAACAAAGATTCCAGACAAATTCTTTTCTGTAGGTTCATGGTATACAGAGGGATAGAGTCAGAATGGAGGCTTTGGATAGAGAAAATCTTGGAAAGGACTAAAGATATAAAGAGAGAAACAAAGAAAGACATTCTTTGCAAACATGATGCCCTTTAAAAAGAACGTATGGATTACATTCTCATAGAGGAAAACGTAGTCAAACGCAACAGTATTCAAGGGATTTCCTCCTACCAAATTGTCTCCGGTCCCTTAATTGTGTTTAAGCCTTGCCGAGGACTTTGTTTACGGTCCCTAGTACAGTGATTTGCATCCCCCCTCTGGGTGGCTGTTGGTGGGGGCCGGCAGCTGTCTCAGTCCGACTCTGGCTGGGGAAGGTAAGAGATCTTTGCCTTGTTCTTTGAAAGATCCAGGAGGGAAATGTTGAATGCCTATGAGGGTTGGGGCTGGGGGCGGGGAGGATAGATATAATTCATACATTGAAGACTTTCAGAAAAGTTCTCCAAACTTAAAGGAGTCTCCTGAAGCCATGTACTTTACGAAGAAATAGTGAGATTTCCTCTCTCTCCTGAAAAGAAAAGACTTGCAGAAATAAGACTGGTTGCCTGTGGATGAAATTTTGCATTTGGGGGCAGGTGTCCCTGAAGGAATTCCCAGGGGTGTCCGCTAGCTTATAGGCATACAGTGGAAGGAGGAATAAACATTCGAAGGCATCAGGCATACATCACTAGGAATTCTCTTTGAATTTCAATTTGAAGAAGTAAAGTTAGTTAAAGCCTGCCTGTGTCAGTAGTTATAATAGGTATTCTCTGATATAATTTCCACTTTATCTCAAATCTTTATACTTCTTTGAATTTATCATAGAAATCATCGGTTGTCTGCTTAAGAGTCCAGAGATGTATATGTAGGCAGAGGCAGATACAGGGGAATTAGGGTGAGTGAGTCACCTGAAGTCTGGAAAGGCTGAAGAAAGCTTTGCTGTTAGAAATAATGACAGACCTGCCCACGCTCCCAGGGCACAGATACATTCACTGTGCCTCATTATAGATTCAGCCAAGGGCTCCTCTTAAGAGATTCCATTCATTTACCTTTAGCTTTGGTCACAGGGAAGCATGATTTTCAACAGAGTAAGGTGATACTCAGAGCTTCGGTAGGATAAGTAACCTAATTTGGGGGGAAAGTGGCCCATACTAGGAAGCAGAGCAGAGGTGCTCCCGAAGGCCAGAGTTCACAGGTGAGAAGATTGCTCTTTTAAGGAGTTTCTCAAGAACCTCCAGTTTTGGTAGCCAGTGGCTCCCAATCTCCTTGTCTTGCTGGGGCAATTTTAGCAAGTTCCGAGATGCCCTGGTTCTAAGTATCCCTGATCGTCAACGCCAAGTGACAGCATTCCTGGGGGATGATGGCTCTGTCCCTTTAGGTCCCACATTTTAAGAGCGTGAGGATGGTGACCGAGACCCTCCAGGTACTTGTCACAGGCTGGGCTCACCTAACTCAGCCAGACTTCAGGGACTTTTCAACTTTAGTTTTTGAAATGATGAAGCCTTATTTCTGGCTTTCATTCTAGAAGAAAAGGACTTCTGATCCCTCTTCCTTTGGGACAAAATCACCATGGTATCGTTACGAGATGAGGCTGGAAAGAATGTGCTATTATAAAATGGAAGTAAAATGTTTGAGAACATCCAAGCCCTTTGCCAGCAGTTAGAGAAATCTAATAATCTGAAACAAGGAAAACAAATCTCTTCCAAGATTTCATTTGGACACGTAGACTCACTATATTAATTAAAAGGCGTCATTAACACTTGTACAGATTAAAAATTGGGGGGGGGTGGATAACTTTCAGCTACAAAAGTATATAACAAACTTATAATAGTCTCCCATTATTCATTTTTTTTCCTCAAAAAGATAATCTGGGACTTTATGTATTTCAAATACTTTAAAACTTCAAATAGCTTGTCTGTAAGAAAGCATAACTCTATAAAGCCATTTACTGAGGTGGGAAATAGATTTGTAACTTTATTGTTTGAGAGTATGATGTGTCAATGTGATGTATGTTTGAATGTTTAGAATACCTTGCTCCTTAAAGTGGGCCAAAGAACAGCAGCCTCAGGGTGGATAGGGAGCTTGTTACAGACTGAATCAGAATCTACATTTAACAAGCTCCATGGGTGATTTATGTATCCATTAAAGACTAGGGTTCAAACCAAGGGTTTCTTTCCTACTGTGTGACCTTTGTCAGATTACTTAACCTCTCTGAGCCTCTGTTATTTTATTTTGTAGTGAACTAGTGAGAATTAATGTTAATGGTGGCATTTGTTAATATGATGCCATGCCCACGGTATTAATAGGTACTCTGTAAATGGCAGCAATGATGATGACCAAGCATTGCCCAAGTTACTAACCTCCTAGTATAAGCTGTCAGCAGTTCTGTTTAAATCAAGATGACTAGTTTTCCCCCTTAACCAAAAACATCTGTGTCTCCCATCCTCCTTCCTAAATAAATTAACATCAAACAAGTGGGATTTTAAGCGTCATATGACCATCACACACATGACAGGGAAAACCTAGGAATATGGATTTTTGCTGGCTTAGAGGCTGAGTTCAGCTGCCCGATGACTTCACAGCTGTTCCTGCCGCCCTAGCGTGTCTGTCCCCTCGGCTCTGTCCCCTCAGCTGGGACTGCAACGCTGACTCTGGGATTTTCTTATAAAAGTTCCTGATGGACGGGAGGAAGATCTGGAGGTTGGCTGGGGAAAAAATGAGTCATTCAAATTCTCAAAGCAGTCTGCTTAGTAAATGCTGCGAGAGAAATAAAAGTAAAAGCTGGCTCCTGTCTCTAGAGACTGTAGAAATGATTCCGACTTATCATGTCACTGAACAGAGTTGGGGGAAGCCAAAATCTGCTGGCAAGGAAAAGAACGAAAGGAAAAAAAAAAAAAAAAGAAAGTCAGGGAGGGGCAAACCCGAGGGGGAGGGAATAAAAAGAGAGAGGGAGGGAAAGACAAGCGTCATTTAGGAACAGAGGTAGCCTGAAAGAAGCAAAGAGCTCCGGATCCCAAACCAACCCACGTAGTAAAGTATTTTTACATCTTTCCTTTTCCCCAGAAGAGATCCCTGACCTGTCATTTTATTGACAGCCGGGCTGTTCCAGGCTCTTTCCCAGAAGTTGAACGAAGAAGCTCCTATTGCCCTTTCTTCCCTTCCGAGTCAAGTGGATTCCCGGTAATGGACTGCTTCTCTCCGAGGTACGTGCGAGTTGTCTGGGGGGAGATCTTCATTTTCAGATTAGCTCAATCACAGCTTTGGGGTGAAGTGTTTTTTTTTTTTCAGACATAATCTCAAATATCCTTTAACTGGCTTAGCCAGTATTTAGCGTATCATTGGACAACAGTGATTAATTTGTTTGGTTATTAAAAATGACACGTAAGTAGACAGCCCTAATATTTAGTTTCATTGCTCAGGGAGTGATATTTTGACCTGCCAGGGTGGGAGGAGAACCAGTGAGGTTTGGTTTGGGGTTGAATTTGTTTGCAGTAGATGCTTAATATATTCAAAGAATTAATCTCATTGAAATGGTCTCGAGTATCTTCTTTTAAATTCTTTCGGTAACTGCAACTGCTTAACTATTCAGCAACTAGACAGCTTCTTGAGAATGGAAGACGGACACTCAATATGTCTGAGCAGCAGACAAGAGTTGTCACTGATTTCTCCTAGACAGCATTTCGACCAGATGCTTTTGATCAAACGTTTCATGTTTTGTCCTGAAATTTTCAGGTTCAGGATACTTAGGAAGGGGCATAGCAACAACTTTTATACACAAAGGCATGGAGAAAAATGAATTTGTAAAATTTTGCTAAAAGTCTAGCATGCTTATTTGTTTGAGCATGCCATAGTATACATAATATCAAAATTCCTTGTTGATTAACAAAAAATTTGTGAATTGACAACTAACTGCCCTAGCATTTGATTTTATTTTTAACAGGGCAAAGCACAAAGTTATATCCTATGAAGTTGTTGAATTTTTTTTCTCATTTTTCTCTTTTCAAATGGATATTGTCACATTTCAGATCACAAATCCTCACCTCATTGTCAATGAATGTTTTGCTGTACTGCCTGCCCGCAATGGTGTACTAGAAAGGTCCCAGGGCACAGGTGTTTCATAGTAACGCAATGGACTTGTTGGCTGTCAGTTGACGGAGAACATAATTCGTTGCTGGCTACCTGTCTTGACGTGGATTTTGTGGGCAGTGGATGGGTGATAGTTTGGAAAGAATGCATGTTATGCCCGGCAAGACTGGCAGAGTCTGAGTTGCTATGAGTTGTGGAACTAACTGTGCGAAATGTTGTTTATAACGTATTCTCCTCTTAAAACGAGGCCGTCTTTGGATTAGGATTCGGGCTTTTCTGTGTGTTTAGGGGAAAGAGAAAAGCAATAGACAAAGCGGAAAAGCTTGTAAAACATTTTTGTAGACTGCCAGGGTATATTAAACACTGTAAAGTGCTTCCTGCTTTTTATGTCTTTCCTTTCTTTATGCTCATCTGCTTCACCTTTCTTAATTTTTGGCTCGATGGAAAGAGAATGCAACCAATTAGGGAAAAATGTCAAGGTGATTTTTAAATGCATCTGTGCCTCCTGCAAAGGAGGCGTCTCCCCGGTTTTTTACTTCTGTTTGCAGGGGTTATTCTGATACCTTTAGCTGACATCCCCTGTCTTCTCCGCAGCTTCCGCCCTGGTGAGACCTTCCAGATCTAAGTCTACAAACCCAGCTAGGAAGAAGCACTGTTGTAAAAATGACCGAAGAGCCCATAAAAGAGATCCTGGGAGCCCCAAAAGCACCCATGCCCGTGACGCCGGAGAAGAACCCCAAGAGCGAAGTTGTGGTCCCCGCAGTGCCCCTGGTCAGTGAGATTCAGCTGATGGCCGCGACAGGGGGCGCCGAGCTCTCCTGCTACCGCTGCATCATCCCCTTCGCCGTGGTCGTCTTCATCGCGGGCGTCGTGGTCACCGCGGTGGCGTACAGCTTCAATTCCCACGGCTCCATCATCTCCATCTTTGGCCTGGTTGTTCTGTCATCTGGACTTTTTTTATTAGCCTCCAGCGCCCTGTGCTGGAAGGTGAGACAAAGGAGCAAGAAGGCCAAGAGACGGGAGAGTCAGACAGCTCTCGTGGCAAATCAGAGAAGCTTGTTTGCTTGAGACTGAAGGAGACCCAATGGGCCACGTGGCCCAAAAAAACTGCTATAACTTTGTCAGCCGATGCACCCAGAACCATCGAGGGAGACAGTTGACGTGGTATCGGAGCAGACGAGAAGAAACGGGGGTGGGTGGGGGTGGAGGGGTTTCTCCTTTGAGAGAAATGACTTGTGTCTTCTTTAATGACAAACTTAACCCTAAGGGCTATTTCTAAGACTGAAAAGTCAGCTTTCTCTTTACGTTAAACATTTGGGGGGTCATAGGAGGTGCCCAGCATTAGAAAGCAATTGGTTCACCCTGGAAAGTAGCCGAGAAAAGATGGAGTGGTCCTGGCACACCACACATGCCTCCGAAAGAAATAACCCATACTCTTAAAAAGTTGTATCATAAAAAGCTTTCTGCCAAGGGTCTAAATTTCTTTGGACTTTGCATACTTCTTGAAATTCTGTGATAATTTTTTTCAGTAAGTTAATTTTCTGGCATCTGTTTTTATTTTTCACTTTCAGTAACTCATCACTGGTGGTACTTTATCTTGAAGACTAAACTAATATTTTTTATGTTTTAACATTAGACCGTTTTAGGTGTTTGCAATGATGTATCAGAAGGAAAAAAAAAGTAAAAGTTATATAGCTAATCGATGATGTTGGGGGCTAAATTAATATTAAAATAATCCAATGTAGCACTTTTGATGATTTTTATATAAAAGTTAAATGTACATTTAATTCAAAATAATAAATACTCATTGCTGCTGAAACTTCTTAAATGGTTGTTTCTGTTGTGGTTATTTTTATTGCAGTTCCAAATTACCCATCTTCCCTTGTTTCATTTGCAAGTTCTCAACTGTACTTCTCTCATATGGGCATGTTGCTTCTTCTTAACTTTACTCTAGGATTTTTATTTTTATCATATTTTTTTGTTACTTTTGAAGAATAGTATTAATTATGTTTACTATATTCTAAAAAGGATTTTCCTGCCATTATAATTAGGGAATCAACACCTGGGGTCAGGAATTTTATAATGTCCCATTAAATGTGCATTATATTTTTATTGAATCAGTCATTCATTATTTGCTTAACGTGTTCCTAAGTACCAACTATATGCCAGACATCATGTAGATTCTCAGCCTGCTTACTGCGTTAGTTCTAATGCAATGCAAATAAGGTTACAGCTTGAATTCTTCTGTGGACATTGAGCTATTCTATAGCTAGGACTCTGCCCTGTAACTCCAGCCAGAGATGTTCCTCAGCCATGTAGTTTAAACTGCATTAAACTAAAGCATGAAGATAGGCATGTGGCATTTCTTAAAACTTGGAAAAAACAAAACAAAAAAAGCCTAGCATAGCACATTCATTGACAGGCCTTCTATCCAGGAATTTAATTAAATATGGCAGGACCCTTCTGGCACTGACTGCTCCCTGGTGCTCACGTGGTTTGGGTAAGCGGAAGGAAACACCTTAATGAATTTGGAGGTCAGATAGTGGCACGTGCAGGTCAACGTTCTCCCGACCAAATGCAAGCAAGCGTACAGGACTGCGCTCATTTCAACGCGAGTTAGTTTGCTGTGACATGTCTCTTTTCTGCTCAAAGATATTCAAAGGCTCCCATTGTTTTGTGAAGAAATTTCTCAGGCAAGGTTCAAGGTTCTCCAGTCTGAACCAAACAGCTGTACCCGGCTTTCATTCTCATTCTAACCCCCAAAGGGACTTACAAGTTAGCCAGACGAGGCTACTCACCATTCCTGCACCAGGCTCTGGTTCTCTTGCCTCTATATCTGTTCAAACTTGTGTTTTCTCTCTTTTATAATGCCATCCTTTCCTCCATCCAATCTCCAATCTCCCCAAATCCCGCTTCTCATCAGCACCCCAGCTCAAGCTTTTCCTAGAAGCCTTCCCTTTTATCTGAAAGTGCCCTTTCTTAAGTCATTATTTGTTTTCTGGTTGGCACCTCTTATTTTCTATTGTATTTGTGGTATAAGTGTTTTATTCTCATTCCAAATATCCTTGGAAGTGTGTGATATAACTTCTTTTTAACTCCAATGTGATGCCTAATATAATGTCTTGTGCAGATTAGGTACTCAATAAGTACCTAATTGAGACACTAAATAAACCATAGAATGAAAAATCAGAGAATAACTTGTTTATCCAAAATTACAGTTCATTCTAATCTCTTTAAAATGGTTTAGTTCTCAGCTCTCCCCAATATAGGTCATCCCACCCGATCCTGCCTCCACGGTAAGTATCGTGTCTAGGTGAGTACTTACTCCTCCTGCACTTTTTCAGCCAGACCTGCCCGTCAAAATGTTTGGAAAGCAAACCCAGTGATTATTTCTGGCCACCAGGGGGCCTCCTGCCGCTACTTGAGTCCCCACAACAAATACAGTACTATGAAAAGACTTAAACAGTAATGACTGAAATAGGATCATATCTCTCCCAGATGTGAGGAGTTGGAGGAGATTCTCCATTTAGCCCACCCCTACCCACTACCCCAAGCCACTTCACACTGGCTGTCTTGGGGTTCTTCTAGTACGGAAAGGACTTGCCTTGTCTAGGGAGCCTCTAGTCACATTAAAAGGTACATACTGTTGCAAAGCTGTAAGACACAGAGACAGTCCCACACACTGTGGATCCCAGCTCCCACAAGGAGAATATACCCAGACTTGAATTATGAATTATCACAATTATCTCATAGCACATCTCTATTGGACAAGGTCTATCTTTACAAATGGTTCCATTATGTACAAACGAGCAGGTGTTGAATGAATACTTATATAACATGCATGCGTAAATGTATTCAAAAGATGATCTGGCCTCACCCTGGAACATCAGAAACCAGCTGTATCACTTGGTGGGATTCCCCCTAAACCCACACATCCCACAGTTCACAGAAACAGCTTTTAACCTTATCCTGTGTAGTTGGGTTCTGGCCCAATGAGAACCACAGCTGCCTGGTGGCTTTGGTCTCCCCACCTTACTGTTTTGGTTAATCTAGGGAATCTTGCCACTGAAGGAGGGCATGCGGACAGTGCAGACGGCTGAGGCCAGAAGATAAACCCAGGAGAGCCAGTTCACAAATCCTCAAACCTATTTATTCCACCCCCCAACACCCCTAAAAAGAGAGAGAGTGAGTGGGGAGAGAGAGGATAGATAGATAGATAGGTAGATAGATAGAAAGGTAGATAGATAGATGATAGTTATCCTGATCTCTTGGGAAGTAATTATAGTTTTGAACTTGGAAGATCTTGATATTTTAGCCCTTATAGTATAACAGGACTCAACTGCACTTATTATTTTTCAATATTCTCCACCACACTCTGAGTCTAGTACTGTAAGTGTCCACTCTGCTTTGCAGTTGTGAAAACTACTGTTCAGAGAGTTAAGTGACTTGTGCAACCAATATCTCACAGCGAGTGAGGCCTAGCCCTGGGACCAAGAAGTTGACCATGCATTATGGTTATCCCAGTGTTTTAGTGCTTTGAGACTGCTATAACAAAAGTACCACAGACTGGGTGGCTTATAATCAACAGAAATGTATTTCTCACAATTCCAATGGCTAGAAAGAATAAGATCAAGTTGCCAGCAGATTCGGTCTCTGCTGAAGGCCTGCTCTCTGGTTCAGAAAGTAGAGCTTCCTTGCAGTGCCCTCACATGGCAGGAGAGACAGAGAAGTTCTCTGGGACCCCTTACAAGGGCACTAAACCCAGTCATGAGGGTTTCACCCTCATGACTAATCACACCACAAAACCCCCACCTCCAGATCCCATCACATTGGAGATTAGCTTTCAACATGTACATTTGGGGGTACACAAACATTTAGTTTATAACACCCATTTTTATACTTAGCCATAACTAAATCATTTCCAGAATGTCTCTTTAGGAAAAGGAGACAATATAGGTATTATAACATCGACTTTTGAAAAACTCTTATGAAAGTATAACATACTCAGAGAAAGGCACACAGCTCAGTTGAATTTCTACAAACAAACCTGTGGAACTAACCCCTGGATGAAGAAACTGAATATTGCTAGCACCTAAAATCTCTTTGTATCCACCTCCCTTCACTATCTCTCCGGGAGGAACCACAATCTGACCTTTAACACACCGAGCAGCGTTGCCTGTTTTTTAACTTTAAGTAAATGGAATCATATAGTGCATACTCTTTGTGACTGACTTCTGTGCAATAGTATGTGTATGAGATTCATCCATATTATTGCATGTAGTTATAAATTGTTCATTCTCATTGCTGTATAGAATTCATTGTACAAATACGCCATAATTTATTTATCCTGTCTACTGTCGACAGGCATTTGGATAGTTTCTGGTTTCTAACAAAAGATAGAACTTTGGGTAGCCAGCCTCCAAGACAGCTCCAGTGACCCCTGACTCCTGGTGTCTGCATGCTTGTGTGGTCCCCTCCCACACTGTCTCAGAGCTGGTTTGTGTGAGCAGTGGAGTATGAAGAAGTGATGGTATGTCGCTTCCAAGATTAGGTTATGAAAAGCATCTTGGTGTTTCTCTCTCTTGCTCTCACTCTCACTCTCTCCACTTGTTCTGAGGGAAGCCACCTGCCATGTCTTGAGAACACCCAGGCAGTTCCAGAGAGGTCCATGTGGTGAGAAACTGAAGCTTCTGGCCAAAAATCAGAGAGGAACTGAGATCTGCCAGCAACTACTTGAGTGAGCTTGGAGGTGGACCTTCCCCTCAGTGAGGTCTTCCTGCCAATGGCTTGACCGTAACCTCATGAGAGACCACCACCACCACCCCTCCTCACCCCACCCTGCCCAGCCAGGGCTGCATTGTGACTTTATGGGACCTATCTTTGTGGGCTCCTTCCTCCATTCCAAAAAAAAGGATGTGTCTCACTCACTGGAAGGAGGAAATTGTACTGACAAGTATTGTAGGCCCTGGGCACTGTGCCTACCACATCTAATGGATGAGTTGGCCCTGCACCCAGCTGAGTTACTCCCAGATTCCTGACCCTCAGAAACTGTGAGATAATAAATGTTTGTTGTTTTAAGTTGCTAAGTTTGCTAATTTATTTTGTGACAATAGGTAGCTAATATTGTATTACTGTAGAATTTCTTCTACGTGAATTTTGATGTGCGTATGTGCATGTTTCTATTAAAGATAGACCTAGGTGTGGAATTCCTGGATTAAAGGATAGGTATGAGTTCAGCTTTACTGTCAGACGCTTTTCAAAAATAGTAGAATCAATTTGCTCCTGATTAGCACGATAAGAGAGCCTGGATGTACTACATCTTCATCTTTTTCATTTTAGTCATTCTGGTAGGGAAAACTCCTGCTTTTAAAGTATTGAGAGAGGAAATGTAGGCCTGGAACACGGGCTCTGACAAGGCAGCACAGGTTAGAGATGAAACCAGGATTTAGAGTGGAAAAGTCAGAGTTAGATTTGGGCTTTGAAGGAGCAAAGCAGCAAAAGGGAATTCTCAGGGCAGTGCTCTAGAAATCAGGAACTCAGTCTAGAGACTGGGAATTTAATTTATAGTCCCAGCAGCAGCATTTATAGAGCATCCACTATGCTCCAAACATCATACTCTGACCTCTGCATGGAATATCTCGTTCGATCCTCACAACAACCCAGTGAAGTTGACACTATCACTGTCTTCGTTTTGCAGATGAGGAAACTGAGACACTGATGAAGCTGACTAATCGAGATCCCACAGCTAGCAAAGAGTAGGGCCTGAGTTCAAAATCCAGAACTACTCACTTAACCACTAGCCCTAACCTGCCTGGTACATGGTAATCTTTCAGGACTTGATTCTTGAATAAACGTCCCAAGCAGAAGCTGAGCGACACGGGGTCAGGTGTCTCAGCTAAAGGGTGGGGTCAGCAACAGTGTTTGAGAAACCAAGACTAAAATTGGATTACTGAATCATTTTCCATCAGAAGCCAGGCCTTCTTCTGAGAACCTTCCACATATTTGTAGCCTTTTACAAATATCAAGACACTCTCTCCTATTAGTGGACATGGGACTCAGGACCCTAGCCACATCTGCTACCAAAGGCGCTGCTTTCTTTCTCAGCCTCCTTGAGTTTCCTATGTGGAAAATTCGAGATTCAGAATATGAGGCAACCTCAGCCTGCCACTGGAGGCAGGGTGTGAAGGAAGTGTAGAGCAGGAAGACTTAACACATTTTAGGGACAATCAAAGAAGGCTTTCTGCAGGTGTGACTTGATAAGACCAGGACAAGTAGAGGTGTTAGCCAGGTGACAGGAAGTGAGGAGGAGCCATCAGAGATATTCCCAGAGGGAAAACCATGAGTGAATGCTGGAAGGTGAGAGAAAAAGCTAACCTTCAGTCTCTCCACCTCACTGGCTCAGGGTGACAATGAATGAACTTGTTGAGTGTATTTGTCAATTGCAAAATTCTGTCCAAGCAAAGGGATTAAATAACTCCTGTAGGGCTCGAACTTACAACCAGAGAATAAAATGTTTAGGTTCTAACAGAGCACAAGCACTTCACTTCAATCTAAAAGAATTTGGGGATCATTAATAAAAAATATTACCACAATTAAATTTTTTTCCCTCATCATCATATCAAATACTGTCTTCCCGAAGACAGCATATCACTGTGGTTAAAGTACCTGGGCTTAAAATACAGCTTTACCTCTTACTAGCTGTATGTCTCTGTACAAGTCAGTTTCTTCATGCCTCAATTTTCTCATCAATGAAATAGGAATAATAATTGTTCACCTCATATGGTGGTAGTAAGTATTAATAGAATTAATAGATATAAAGTGCTTCTGCCAATGCCTAGCACTCAAAATATTATTATCTATCTCAAAGCTGACATACGCTTTGGGTGAATAGGTGACATATTAAACTATGAAAGCTACAAGAAAATCAGTTTAAATGGGACATTAGTAGAAAAACAGCAGTTCATGTCGTGGGTGAAATTGTAAATACTGATGGAAATGGGTTGACACAGAAATTTGCATTAGGCCTTATCTGGCGGGCACTCATCCTCTCCAAATCCACGTACCTATCGATGTTTTGTTTTCTCAGTCAGAAGTTGTTTGTGTTCAGCATATTCATATCCAAATTTACATATCTCAAAAATAGCTTTGATGCTATCAAACTACCTAACAGAGGGCCAATAAGCATTTCCATGGTACTTTAACATGGACAGAGCATTTCCCATGTACTGCCTTGCTAATTCCTTCCAGAAACTCCATAAAATGTTATTCTCATTTTTGTTAATAGATGCAGAAACTGAGGCTTGGAAAGGATAAATGATTTGTTCATGATCAAATAGTTCACATGTGATAGAAATAAGGCTCATGCCCAGATCCAGCTCTTCTGGCTGCAAATTTTTCTTCTTCCCATTGCATTTTTCCACCGTTTCACTAACCCAGGCATTGCAGGTTCCTGTAGGATGCCTCCCTTGGGGTTCAATGCTCCCTGGCCACACAGTTAAAAATGTTTTAGCAAGTCTTGTAATTGGTTATATCTATAGCTAGCTTCTTTCTGCTTGGACCCAACATTTAAAAACAAAAATGATGACGTTGAAATTTGCATCAACATCTAAAATAAGTGTAGGGTTTTAAATCATATAGAAAATATAACATGATAATGCAATACACATTATTCACTAACCAGCTCTTGTTGCTTTTGAGGATTTTATTCTTGTTGGGGGGTTTCATTTTATATTTTTAATAATAGATGCTTACATCTCGGTAGAACATGAGAGATTGTCCTGATCAGTGGTTTCCAAATGCCTGTCTGGGCATTGGCTGCATCAGACTCTCCTAGGGGCTCTCCTAAAGACCAGGATTCTCAGGTGCTGACCCCAGACGTTCTGGTTCAGTAGGTTCATAGTGGGAAAAACAAACAAGAAAATGTCCCAGGAAATGCAAATTAGTAACCATGATATGATATCATTTTATTTCTCAATAGACATGTAATAAAGTAGAAGATTGGTAAGTATAGTGCTGGTAAAAGCAAGGAATCAGGTTATATGGCAATTTTTTAAAAAAAAATTTAAATGTATATACTCTTTATTTCTACTATCATACTTCTAAAAATTTATCTGAAAGATATAAATGTAACAGAACTATAAGAATATTTATTTCTGCATTGCCAGCGTTTGCATGTGGACACATACAAACTTTTGAATGAATGATGATGTATCTATATTCTGGATATTATATAGCTAATAAAATAAATGAGGCAGATTGGTATGTACTAATATTACTTTGGAAGGGTATCTGCAATATATTATGTGAAAAAAAATCAAGTTTTAAACTAATCTTTATTAGATGGTGCCATTCTTATAAAATAAATTGAAAGTGTATTTGGGTTTGTTTAAACAAAGAAAAAAATACGGAAGAACACTTGCTGAATTGTTAAGAGTATTTACATCATTAGGATGTTACTTCAAAGAAAATCAGACATTTTTCTTAAGAGATCATTGTATTATTTAAATTACTGAATGAACAACAATTAACTTTAAAAGAACATAGATGGAAAAGGGGAAAATAAAATGGAGAGACAATAAACATCAAAAACATTTAAGAGATTCCGGTATGCAGCAACATTAGGGAATTACTGATTCGGGTCAGATCCTTTCTGCACCAGGGATCTTCTCCATTCATTCCTTCGCTCATTTGCTCATTTGCTCAATATTTGCTGAACATGTGCAATGCACCAAGCACCTCTAGATATTGGAAATACAAGCTGTAAGAAGGCATGCTTTGCAATTGCATTAAGATGAGTCTGGCTAAGGTAATTGAGACACAAAACTTCTACAAAAACAATAACAACCTATAGAATATAGGTTTTTAGTATCTGATGTTATAATATCTGAGTATTTGAGATCAAGATAGAATGGGAACAAAATGCCTATGGTTATTTGGAATAAATACTTTTAAGAGTCTTGAGCATAAAGTAACGAGAGCGCACATACTCTCTGCTGGTTTCCCCTTCCTTTCCAAGTTAGTCACAAATTTATAAGGGTCATAGCCTCACGTGTGTTTTGGTCTTACTGCATTAGTTGTGGTACAACATTGGTGAATTAATGAATCAGTAATAATAGGGACTATTCATCATGCAATCACTCAGAAGGCAATCACATCCGAAAAATACCCTTTGCCTAGGAACCCTGAAGAGTAGCAGGCTCAGGGGAGATAACCCAAGGGGAGGGGGAAAGCCCTATTGTGCTGTTTTAACTAGGAAGGGATCATCCAGCATTGAGTCACAGTGGATCTGACATCCACTGCTCCCACGTTCTCAAGCGTTTTTTAGTGGGAAGTGTAGGCCACATCCAAAAAAAATAGAATGACACTTTTGCTCCATCTCAGCCTCCTATCTAGAAAAGCAAACACAGATGATTTTCCATTTCAAGTTCAAATACAGAATGGATTGCTTCTTGTTTTGCTTGACTAGAGTAGTTGATGAGGGCTCAGAGACTGGCAGTCTGCCAGACATAAATCAGTTGTGATCGCATTGTGGTACGAACTCAGAAAAACAAATAGAAAAGGGGTAAGGGATAGAGCCAGTAAAATGGTAAATTTGGAGAAAGTACGACTATGATCAGGGATATTTCAAGTGCCCGGTACACGTATAGAGCACAGTGCCTTTCTGTCTGGAGTGGTTAGTCCAGAGACAGAAGGGGTATTTGGAGGCAGCATTTGTGTTGCTACACTCGTCTGCAGCAGGGCTCTATAAAAAAAGTGCTTGCATCAGAGGAAGGCTGACCACACATTTTAGCACTTTCACAAGTTCTAACTTAATCATGGCAGGAAGCTTTTCTGCTACTGGGAGAACAAGTTGCGTCACTAGGAACATCTGACTCCAGGATCTAGTGTCAATCACTTTGCCTAAGGTCATTAAAAAATACTAGGGTGTCCCCTTACAACATAAAGGCTTTGCCCGACTTACAATTAAGAGGAAACACATAGCATGATAAATAATTGAACAGGTGGATTAAAGAAACGCCTTTCCTGTGCAAAACAAGAGGCATGATTGACAGCTGTAAATCCAGGCTCTTTGGCACATCTTCCTCCACAGTCCGAGGTTCTAACCAGTCCGACTGAACTTCTCTTTTTCTTTGCGTTGAGCTTCTTGGTTGTTCAAAGAATCTTGTTGGCCTCATGGCATCAGACAAGCATTAGAGAAATGCAACACCTCAGGAGATGTTCCCAAGAGCAGCTCTCAAGGGAAGGCTGCCAGTGACCAGTGCTGCAAAGAATCGCCCACTGTGTGGAATATCTTGGACTTGGTTTGTGCAGGACAAGCTCTGCTGTGGATCAAATGGCAAGTCCGTCTGCTCATTTGATTTAAGAAATGCCCTGCTTGCTTGCTGGTGCCAAAACACCTGTGAAACAAAACTTGAATATTACCTGTTCATATAGGGTTTTACATTTGAGTTTTGAGCTTGTTTTCCTCCCAGACCAACAATGTAGTGTAAGTCTCCAAAACAAGGACAAAGGCTGGCAATTTACTTCGTCATTCATAGCAGTTCAGACAGCTTGGTTTTTGATGTCCTGGGAAACATTTAACATGGAGAGTTCTTGTATCCCCTAATTGGTGATTATTCACCAACAGGTGCTTTTCCCATAGAGGAAAAAGGAGAGAGAAGGAAGGAGGAAAAGAAACGGAACAAACACAGCGACTTTCACAAACTAACCACCATCCTAGTTTCTATTTGCAGCCCAGTGATGGTATTCGAAGTCCCCAGTGAAAATAAAACCCTCTAGCCTGGAACTGCAGCTACCACTGCATATTTTTAAATGGTTACGAAAGGAGTCTGAGCATTCAGTCTGGCAATGCCCAGGATTCTTGGGCCGCTCTGTGGATAGTACTTCAGATTCACCAAGCAGGTAGAGCCCTGTTTCACTAAGCTGGCTAAAAAAAGACAATGACAGAAATTGAGAATAAGGAAGATGGAGCAGGGGACCCAACTAAGTGATGACCACATTGTAAAACAGGAAAGTTAGCCACATTAGAATTGTTTGGAGCCAGAATTTGAGAACAAAACAGATTTTTTTAAAGAAAAAATTTCTTAAGGAAAATTTCAAAACACTTACTAAAGCAAGAGACAATAGTGTAATGAACCCCAGGTACCTATCACCACCTTCAACAATTCTCAACTCATCGTCAGTCTTGGTTTCTTTGTCCCCCTCAACTGCCACCTGCCACCAGGTTATTTTGGAGCACATCTCAGACAACATGCAATAGACGATTTGCAATAAAACTTTCATAAGACTTATGGCTTCGCTGCAGTTTAGCGAAGTTAGATACTATCTATAGAAGGCCAATTAGGATCATTCATTTTGGATAGATATTTTAAGAGTAGTTTAAACGAACTTTGGTTTTTCATACTAACTAAAAATGAGCTTCATATCAGTTTTGTAAAACTTTTCTTGGTGGTACTCTCTGATTTCTAGACAGTGGGTTATATGCAGAGAAACAGCAGACCTGTAGCCTTGCAGGAGGTGGAGCTTTGAAGAAACAAGAGCGGAGTGGAGACGGTGTAATTGAGAAGGGTGCTGACCCCAAGAAAGGGTGCAAAATGCAGTGTGAGATTACAGGGGGCACTGAGGAGCGTGGAGATCAGAAAGCCTCTGCCGGTTACTGTGGTCACTATGTGGTCCACAGCCAAGGCTACTCTTTGATCTTCATCCTTCAGACCACATTATTAATCTCCCCAGAGGGCTGTCCTTTCCCTCCTCACACACCCAATCCAATCCGGAACCACGAAAGGGCGAGGAGGGTTGGAAGTGAGCATCCAACTCCACTAACTTCCCAGGCAGCTCTGCGGCTCTGTCTACTTTCTCATGCCTGTGAAGTGGAGAAATGGAGCCAGATGTTCCAAACACAGTGGCAGTTCACTTCTAATGTGTTTCATACGTGCAAATACATATTTAACAAAGACATAAGTTATACCATTGCTTAAGGAGTTTTTAATTGTGTAAAGATGAATCACAGGGTTACTCATTTGCAGCATGTAACTTCCTCAGTGCATTTAATTATATTTTGGTAAATGCAAATTAAATGATACGTGTTTCAGGATTGCATATATTCAATCCAATAGGTATTTTTAAGCTTCTACTGTATACAAAGCACTGTAGTAAATGCTGAGAAAAATAAAAATTTCAGTAATAAATGATTACTGGCTCAAGGACTTAGCAACATAACAGGAGTTTTAAGGCAGGTATACACATGGCCATAATGGAACAATACATGAAAAGGAAACAAATGTGAATGCCAAGACTGTAATCAGCAGAATATGATGAAGATGCAAAGTAAGAGAATGTGTCTCATAGATACGGGTGGGGGAGTGAATCCTGAAAGGCTTCTCCAAAGAAGAGGCATTTGACATGAGCCTTGAAGCTGGGGCAGAATTTCAATCAGCGAAATTGGGGCTGAGGGGAAGACAGTTTCTGCAGGAAGAAGGAAAGCTAAGGAAAAAGGAAGTATACCAGAAGAGGTGGAACATGTTCAGGAAACACGCTCGGTCCACATTGGTGACAGTGCAGGTTATCCTTAGGGAAGAGGAGGAGAATAGGACTTAAGCCTCGATTCCGTCAAGCCAACTAAACAAAGAATCTCTGAGGGGGTTAAATGCACAAAATCTGGAGCAAGATTACTGGGATCCTGGCTCTGATTCTGAGCCCAGTGACCTTGGACAAGTCACTGAGACCTTACATTTCAAGGTCTTTGTCTACGAGATTGGGATAAAAACAGAATGGGATAAGCCCATCTCTGGTTATTGTTATTTCATTGCTTTATCAGGAGGATATAATGAGGTTTCCCTGGATTGTGCAGGAGAGGTAAGGCCACTGCAGTTCACAGTGTCTTGGGGCAGAGTGGAATGCAGCCACTCCATCTACCTACCCTGAGCTGAGCTGATCCCGGACAGATCTGAAGCCCGGAACCTCTCATGATAAGAAGATTCTTCTGGAAGACTGCTTTTCTGTTGCTGGCAGGACGGCAGAGCTGAGCCTGGATAGAAAGCATGTTTGCAGTCCCAGGGAGGCTCAGCCAACAGCAGCGATTTTTGTGTTGACTTCGCTGGGAGGGCCAGCTGCAGGTTAACGGCTGGAGAGGGACCCATGTTCTGAGGAGCTAGGGTAGGACCTTGCAATTCTCAGTTTGTTTGCCTTATAACACGGCCAGCCCTGTCTTCATTACATATCCCAGCTCCAGGGCCGAGGGCTCTTTCCAGTCGAAAAGGTCGTCAACGTGGAAAGAAAAAGGGGTTGGGGTGTGTACCTTGTGATGTGACCTGACAGCACTGGGATAGATGGGTCACCTCTCTGCTCCCTCCCCTTTCCAGGGTTATAAAATCCTTTCCTCCTGGAAGGGGTGGAGTGAGAGCTGATGTCAATTTAATGGGTCACAACTGGGTGTCTCTCCCTTCCTGAAAGGCCTGGCAACATCTCTCCCGCCATTGTGATGATGAAGGAAGCATTCACAAGGATGATTATCTAATCAGGGAATTAGCCTTGGTTCATGTGGCAAGTATTAGAAGACTCTTAAAAAAAAAATCTGATAGGAAAAAAAAAAAAAAAAGGCCCAAGTCAGGAAATAGTGCTGGTAATTGTACCCTGAATGATTATTATAAATGAACATTATTAAGATTTGGGGCAATTACTCATAAACAATTATCAAAAAAAATTGGCAGATATTTATTACGAGCACCTACTCCATGGAGGATGTTGCCAACTTCTCTCCTGCTTAATTTTTTCCATTCAAGTCATTGAACTGTCTGGTCTAATTTTCCTCAAATCGTGGTCTAGGGGCCATCTGATTCCGAATCCCTTAAAAAATTTTAGATTTCTAAATACCACTTTAGATCTATGGCATCAGAATCTCTATGGGGTGAAACCAAGGAATCTGAATCTAAAATATTTTTTTTTAGGAAAATGTCAAGCATATTCCAAAGTAAAGAGAAAAAATATAATGAACTACCATGTTCCTATCATCCATCTTTTAAAATTATTAATTTATGGTCAATCTTATTTGATGAATACCCTGTCCCAGATTATTTTGTAGCAAATCCCAGAAATCATTTTATCTGTAATATTTCAGTGCGTAGCTCTAAATGATAAAGACTTTTAAAAATCTAAGTTCCATTATCATACCTTAAAAATTTGAAATGTTTCCTTCATACCTAATATCTAGTCAATGTTCAAATTTCCCACATTGTCTCACAATTTTTTGAATCAAAAGCCAAATAACTTCCCTGCATTGCAAATGGTTGATACATTCCATGTCTCTTTTATTGCCTCTCCATTACTCTTTTTTCTCCCCTGGCTTCATATTAATATTTGTTGAAGAAAGTGGCTTGTTTGTCCCATAGAAATTCCTACAGTCTGTATTTTGCTGGTTAGATTCTTATGGTATCATTTAACATGTCTTTCTGAGCCCATGTTTTCTTTAATTTAAATAATAATAATATGCATAATAATTAACTTTATAATCTATTATGTATAATATGCATAATAATTAACTCTATAATCTATTACATATTTCATTTTATCATTTATTTATTAATAAGTATATACTAGTTAATAATAATTTTCTTAATATCCATGAAATGGTAAGCCTCGATTAGATTCAGATTTCATGTTATTTGCAAGAATACATTATAGATGGCATAAACTATTGAGTACTTTCATCTGGGACCGCTGCATGTCTGCTTGTCTTTTTTGTAATATTAGTAGCTATTGATGATTATTGCTGACTTCCACCAACTCATTAAGGACTATGGTTCTTTATTTTTAAAGCAAGCCAAGGAAATTTCACACACATTAGAGCTCAAGGATTCTGCCAGTGCTTCTTCCATGCTGCTGGTAGAGTTATCCTGCAAAAAAGCCTTCTAATAAACTCTTCTAATGACAGCAGATTGTGGTTATACAAGACAATCCTTTGCAGTGTGGAAAGACTATCTTAGCATTTATGTATTGTTACTTTTCTCCTTAAATATAAAATTAATGTAATTAATACTTCATATATGGATCCATCATAGTACCGTATAAAATTGAAAAGTGAATGTATGTACATTTGGGGGGAAGCTCAAAACACTTTATGGTTGGTATGTACAATCCCGAAGATTTGGGGACTGTGGCCAGGATGACGAAGGCCCACGTTGGTAAACTTGTCCAATAGGAATGCTCTTCCCCAGCTTTATTTCTCGTGCCTTTCCCTCCCCTCACATCCTGTGCTGTAGTCACACTGAACTTAAGCCGTTCCTCTGTACTGCCATGCCTTTTCACGCCTCCTTGTCTTTGCTCATGCTTACTCTCATAGGATGGACTCAGAAAATGCTAGGATGATTAGGAAAAGAGAAATTTGAGTTGGATATGAAAAAGCAAAAAGAAGTAAGAAAGGCATTCTAGATGCTCAATTAGCATAGCAAAAACACAATGGTAGAAACAAGACATGTTTCCATGGGATATACGGGTTGGGATTCTTGGGGTTGAAAGCGACAAAGACCACCTCCATCTGTAGGAAGGACAATGAAAATGTATTGGAATGTCAGTGGCTTACAGGACTATCAGAAAGCTAGTGGACAAGTCTTTAAAAAAGTTAAGAAGCAAAGGTGTTCCCAAGGGCTTAGGAGCAGGAAACACAACAGTCTTTCAGCAAAAAGAATCTAGCCAAGATGCTAAGGCCACTGCCAGAGGATTCAGCCAGCCCCACTGTCGCAGCTGCAAATGAATTTCAACTGCTTTTTTTGTCTTTGTATCACTCACTCAGTTTCCATAGTCTTGGATAGGAACATCTGATTGGCTAAGCCTCAGCCAGTGCTCACACCACAGAAGCAAGGAGACAGATGGAACATTTGACCCTATCCCCCACCAAGAGTAACATAATGGGGGGATTCTCCCCCAAACAGGAAGGTTAGGTGGTTAAACTGTTGGACAGCCAGAAAAAGTACACTTTACTCAGAGAGTAAGTAAATTAAACTAACATGAGAGCAAAATATTTATCTAGGATGATGGTCAGATTTAAGTCTAGAAAGATAGGTTAGAATCAAGTTGTAGAGCTACTCATATAATTTCCAGGCAAAATAATTTTGTATTTATGCTATAGACAATGAGGAGATATTGAGATTAATCTGTAGAGGACTAATGTTATTTAAAAAAATTATTTGGATAATTAAGGTGATCTCTTTTGAAAGGCTGGATTAGACAGGAAGACAGTGCAGGAAGGGAGATCAGTTAATGAGTATTTGCAATAGTTGAGGTTCCAGAGATAAATTAGAAAAATTTGTAGTCTATAAAAGTTGAGTTGGATCCTGAAATATCAAAGATAATAACAAATCCCAGGTACGAATCAGGAGCCAAGCATTGCAGACAAGAGAAAGGGTGAAGGGAGCTAGGCTTAGAAAGTCTCCAAGGAATTTCATTAAGTGGATTGCTGCTCTCTGCATTTTTCATCTCTTGTTTAGACCCAGGTGCTTCTGCTCCTGCCTGGGGATACCTTGAAGGCATCTCATGCTGTCTGCCAGGTATCATTGGAGGTTGGAACAAAGGGTGGGTAGGAAAATGTGGTGAATGATAGAGTGATGGTATTATTAACGAAAGTATGGAGGGAAATGTGAAGGGTGAGCTTGATGGAAAATGGTAACTTCCATCAAATTGAGTTTGAGGTACTAGGAAGACTTACATGTGGAGATGTCTGGAAGGAAATTGGAAATGCAAGTATGTATTAATATTATAGCTCAAGAAAGAGTAGGGGGCTTCAGCAAAGTTATATGAAGAAAGTAACATTTATTAAGTGTCTACTGTGAGCCAGGCACTTTCACATACTTTCTCTTACTTAGCCCTTACCTCAACCCTGCAGTGAGGCGGCATAAATTCTCCCCATTTTACAGGTGAGGAGTCTGAGGTCAGACATTAGGTTTTCCTCCAAGTTCATACAACCATCATGTGGTGTACCCAGTACTCACACCTAAATACCCTGGCTGCTAGATTCTTTACATATTTTAAAATTCTGTTTTAGGGGACTTGGGAGGCTGATTATGGTTACAGACTGATGAAAAGATGGGAGAAAATAATTTAAAATAAAAATTCCAAGAGAAGCCAAGACCATACAGATATGAAGGAGACTGGCTTAGTTGATAGACAGAAATCTGGGAAACTCAAAACAAGTTAAAAAAATATGAAGGCTAGTATGTATTAAAAATAAATAAATAAGGCAGGGGTTGGAGCAAAAATGTAAGAATCTAAGAATCTAAGAATCTAAGAATCCAGGAGGTTCATAAACAGTTATTTAGTTCTACATAGATAGTGGAATGTTCCTGCCCATACACTTACAATTAGCAAGGCTAACGTTTCCATAAATTATTATTACCCTGATTTTTATACTTAATTCCTCAAAAGGTAGAATTAATTTTAATATGGAAAAAGAAATTATGAAATGAAATAGTGGAATGGGGAGAGCACAAGTTCATTTCAATCATTAGGGAAGGCATAATTTGGACTTTTTAAAATTTGAGCACTTACTGAATAACATTACACCAAAATATTTATGAGGTACAATGGCCATATTCTCTTCTTCTCACTCATACTCACTTGATTCCTTGTAACCCATCTACTCAATCTGCTCCCTCGCCAATCTGTAAAACTCTTCTAGTTGCCAAATCCACTGGCTTCCCCATTCTCTATCTTCTCCAATGTCTTTGTTGATGTATCAAATGAAAATATTGGAAGCATTTGGGAGAACAAAACCAGTGGGACTTGGAGACTGATTATTTATGGAAGATGAGGAAGAGGAAAGATTCAAACACGGTGTCCAAGTTCCTAGCTCAGAAACTGGGTGGATGGGATTGTACCCCATTCTTAAAGATAGGGGTATGATAGGGAAAGCAAGTTGAAGCAAGGTAGGATGGGCAAATGTCCACTTTGGTGGGAAAAATTGAGTCATGAGTGTATGCTTTAGCCTCTTGAGTAAATTGGAAGTTCCTTGAAGGTAGCAGGGTCATAAGAATATTTTTTTCTTTTTCTCTTCAATTCCTCCTATATCCAAATATCCAAGTTTTTTTAAACATGCTCTTTCTCTGGCATCTTTTTAGAAAATATCTTTGATCTCAGGTTTACTCCCATCAAGAATGCCTGGACTACTATTTTTCTTAAGATGATGGTATTACTATAGCAAGGATCTCAACCAATAAAGAGGAAAACAGAAAGTCCCTAATTCCTAACACACCATTCCTAGATGTCTTTGCCTTTACATTTTACCAAAGGGTTGTTATAATAAAAGAGGAATTAAAAAGGCAAAATCAACTTCACACTTAAGATAAATATGATTGTTTTTTAGAACAAAGTAAGAAACCAAGATAGTTTAAAACCATCCTAGGAGAAGTTCCTCATAGAGCTGCTCCATAGAGAATCTCTATTCTCTAGCTAGCCTGGCTCTTCTATCTCAAGATTGACTCTTCCTCTCAGAGACTGCTATTTTTGGCTTTCGTATTAAATCTTTACATTGCAAGTAATCTCACTCCTTCAGGGTCCTTTACTCTTTTCCCAGAGAGGTAGAATCCATCCCTACCTCTGTTCCAAACACAACAGCATAATTGCTAAAGCATAGTAATTTACAGTAATTTTCCAAAGTCTTATTTATTCCCCTTAGAATGATACCTAGGGAAGGGAAAGAAAGAATAGGGGAGATGATAGGGACTTTGGCAAGACATTCAAAGACAGACTCTAGTATTTTAATAAGATAACTTCCCAGGGTGGACTTTGCTACTCTGTTGTCCCTTTTGATAAATCCTTATCACTGTGACATCCAGATATTCTTTCTCTTTCTTCCTAGTTTCCAAGCAAATAAACATTGGTTCAAGTCACACGTATGTAAATACTCCCTTCCACTCAAGAATAAACATTAATATTTAGAAAAATGTAATCTAGAGACTTATTTAAGGTGAAACATTTTCCTATATAAAAGATAATCTTCAAGACCCTGTTACCAATGGGACTGTATTGTATATATGCAAAGTTGAGTGAACACCTTTGTTCATCCTTCTTCTGAATCTTCTTCAAAGGCAATAAGAGAGTTTATTAGCCCCACATCCAAGTAATCTCCCCCTTTCCATCTGTGGGCAGAACGGAAATGATTTGAAGTGGAGGGTGGTGGGCTCTTCCAGTTCATTTCCTTGCACTGATGCTATACCATGGGGAAGAAATGTTTAGTATTTAACCATAGAGGCAAAAACAAAAGTTATTTAGATACCAGCCAAGACCTTGGAATATATACTGCTACCCCAAATAGTTTTTCTCCAGATCTCTAGGACATCTGTGTGAAGTATAAAGCTAGCTCTCCCAGCAGGCTTGCTGATTCTTGGCAACTTTCTAAGGACTTCTGCAAATGTCTACTCAGTGGTGCCTAGGCTCACAGTAGTAAGAAGTGGTGACTAGCATCCAATGAAAGCCCAAAATAATTAGATACTGACCCTAGTTCACGGGTTACAATTTTAGCTAAAGTCAGCTTTCTGACTGCCGGTCCCATTAGCAAGTTTTACTGCCTTAAAATCTGGAAGCCAGATCCACCCCATTCTGGCTTCGTTTACCTTGAATTTGAAGGAGGGCAACTCTCACTCACTCAGCATTGGTATCTTTTCCTGGTCTCCTTTCTCTGACTTGCCATGGTGGTTTCACATACCTCTACCTCAATGCTGGCCACATCGTATTATAATCTATCCACTTGCATATCTGCCTTTCTTGCTTGTCTGTGAGTTCCAGAAGGGCAGGGATTTATACTTATTTTTGCATTTCCTCCCCTTCTCCTTTCCTTCTCAGTACAGTGGGAGGCACAGATTAGGTGCACAGGGAATGGACCATATATGATGCCCTGCTAAGTCTGAAGCTGTGGACAAAAAGCATTTGCATAATTTTTTGCCCTATTAACTCACAATTTTACTTGGAAAAAATAGTAAGTAAACTGTAAGATGAGCCACTTTTATCCAAGCCCTGTTCAAATGAAAAGATTTATCTTTCTAAATTTAATCTGGCTCTTTAAATCTTTCTGGATTGCCTAGTAAAAGCCGTGGTGATCTTTTTATGCTTTTCCCATCTCCTCCTTCCACAATCAGATTATCAAATTATGCTGCGACTTTTCTTGCTAAAGCAGGTTGAGGCCCTCATACACCCTCACCCCTCGTGCTCCACAATGTCACAGGTTGTTTTTCCTTCCAGTCCTCAATTGTAGGTCACTGGTTTGGAAATGAGAAGCTTGAGTTAAGCATCTTTGTTCCTTGCATGGGCCTTGGGAGCACTTGAAACTCCGGAGCCTGAATAGGGAGTTGCTTATACCAGCTGAAACAATCACAGGATCCAGACTGGAGACAGAGGAAAAAAAAAGAAAAAAAGAAAAAAACCAACGCTGCCCCATTCAGCTACCTCCCCATTCAGCTTAGGGTGATGGGGAGTTGGCTTAGTTTATGAGTCTGGTTAGCAGCAGCATTCCTGGAAAACTGGCAGAGCTTTCTCGTGAACTTCATCCACCTGTCATGTTGGGCCTTGGAGGGGCGCCAGGACAGGCAGGAAATAATAGGCTGCAGGATACTGGTGTGTGTCAGTGGCCCCGACCCTCCCATTCCTGAGCACAGATGGGCTGGAAGCCTGCAAGGCGTCACCATGCGAGGATGGGCTTGGGAGGCCGCAGAGAGGCTGGCTGAGGGAGGGGGAGGCACAGGAGGGATGACAGAGGTTTAAACTCACAGTGGCCCTCCTTTGCAATCGTGATTGCGGAACCATCTCTGCAGGGAAATGGCCCTGGCTGTTGCTCAGACACATCCCTTTGTTCTCACTGACCTCATCTTGCACACATAAGGCTGAGTCTCACATCCAAAGGAGAATGTCTGGGTCCTTCCCACCTCCACATCCTCCCCTCCCCTGGCCTCCCTGGCCAGCAGAGAACTGGCTCTGATGACATCAACTGGCTAGAATTACACAAAACTTCCCTTTTCCACTCCAGACTCTCAGATCCCTATTTTGTTTTGTTTTTAATTTCCCAGTGGTTTCTCTTTGTTTAGCTGAGCTTCCCCACTGCCACCTCTGAGCCCCTTTATCCCTGTTCATTTAATTTCCTAATTTCTATTAGCAGGTTTTAGGCAATGAGGTGGAAGAAACATGCGTTCTCAAGGAGCTCTCACTAATAAAGGTGACCAACCCTAGGAAACTTGGAAATAGTTCACTCTTTAAGCAAAGAACTGTTAGGTGGCTGGGGAATCATATTAATGCAACATCAACCTTCTATTCTGAGGAGAAAGAGAGGGTACAAATTCTTCTCCTTGTGAGCCTTCGTACAGTAAATCCCACTGCGGGTGATGAAGGCGATCTTGTGCATCTGATGCTGGGGATCACCTACAGGTGTGTTTCCTACCAATAGATTCTTCTTACATTGTGAAATTAGCAAGACAACAGGTCAAAGTATCACAGATTATAATGTGTATGTGAATGTGATAGTTAATTTTGTGTGTCAACTTGACTGGGCCAGGAGGTGCCCAGATAATTTGGTTAAACATTATTCTGGGTGTGTCTGTGAGGGTGTTTCTGGATGAGATTAACATTTGAATATATAGACTTAGAAAAGTAGATTGCCCTCTCCAATGTGGTGGGCTTCATTTAATCCACTGAAGGCCTGACAATTCTGTCTGCCTGACGGTCTTTGAGCTGGGACATTCATCATTCTTCTCCTGCCTTTGGGCTCAACTCAGACTTGAACTTACACCCTCAGCCCTGTTGGGTCTCCAGCTGCCTACTGCAGATCTTGAGACTTCTCAGTCTCCATAATTGTGTGTGCCAATGTTTTGTAATAAATCTTTTTATATAGCTATACCTGTGTATCTCCTATATATTCAATATACATCTGTATCAATCTATCTATCCACGTATATATCCGGAATCACCAGGGGACCTTGTTAAAGTGTTTTAGGCTGGGGTGGGGCCTGAGAGTTTGTATTTCTAACAAGCTCCCGTGTTATATTGATGCTGCTGGTTCTCAGACCACACTGTGAGTAGCAAGGCTGCTCTTACTTGACAATTTGCTCTTTGGAAATTTATCCCAAAGGATATGGATAATAAAGCTATATTGGAGCAGAAAGTTTTCATCTAAGGCGGCAGATTGTGTAATGGAAAGGACTAATTAGGAGCAAGGAAATCGGGGCTATATTCCAACC
This sequence comes from Avahi laniger, assembly GCA_963575035.1. Classification (NCBI taxonomy): domain Eukaryota; kingdom Metazoa; phylum Chordata; class Mammalia; order Primates; family Indriidae; genus Avahi; species Avahi laniger. The sequence goes on along the minus strand of CAUYSK010067154.1, from coordinate 68,937 downwards.
CATGCAACAAGCTAACTTTGGATAAGCTATAAATCTCTCCGAGCTACAGTCAAAGGAGGAGGTTAAACTAGGTTAGTGAGTCCTCGAACTTTTCATGTGTAATGTGTGTGTTTGGAAAGATTTTGTCCACTAAATACATTGCAAACAACAGAATAACACATTTAGAAAACGCGTCGGCAGATAAACGAAACACCCATTTGGAAACTTCTGGATTTGATGATGTCTGAGGTCCCTTATTCACATGGAAATTCTATGTTCTCAGCGACAAGCACAAAAGGGAAAGAGGGATGGACTATCATTGCATACAAAGCATAAATTTCTTTTTTTTTAATTTTTAATTTTTTTTTTTTTTAGAAACAAGGTCTTGCTCTGTCATCTGGGCTGAAATGCAGTGGCCCACTCACAGCTCACAAAAGCCTCACATTCCTGGGCTCAAGCGATCCTCCTGACTCAGCTTCCTGAGTAGCTGGGACTATAGGCATGTGCCACCTTGCCCAGCTAATTTTTTTTCTTAATTTTTTGCAGAGATAGGGTCTCGTTGTATTGCCCAGGCTGGCCTTCAACTCCTGGCCTCCAGCGATCCTCCCATCTCAGCCTCCCAAAGTGCTGGGATTACAGACATGAGCCATTGTGCCTGGCAAAAGTATAAATTTCTATCAGCAAAGGTCAGTTAATGCTGGAGGTATTATTGAGAAGGTTTATTGCTAGATGAGCTATTGAGGGAAGCTGAATCTCTTTCTCTAAAAATAATTAGGAAAAGATTAGGAAAACATCAGGCTAGGGTGCTGAAAGATTTTGTTGTTGTTGTTGTTGTTGTTGTTGTTGTTTTGCCTAGAAGCAGTAGAAATGACTGTGTGATTGTAAAAGTCCTGTGTGATACCTGCCCTTGACAGACAGGGACACACTCAAATTATTAATAGATAATTTGAGGACAGTCCACAAAGGCCTGTTATGAAAAGTATGAGTGAGCTTCCTCACGGACAGTAACGGAAGATGTTACCACCCAGGACTCAAAGATACAAGGAAAGGAGGAGTTAGGGGATCCCAAAAGGAGACAAATAGATAACCAACTGGAGAGGATCAGTGGCCAGATCAAAGCAACCTGCAGGAATGGAAGTGGGGGAATAAACACCTGGACTCGCTTTCTTCTCCCCCTTCGGTCTCCTGAGACTGACCCTACAGTAGGGTGTGACCCTACTGACCACACCCACTGGAAGCTACAGGGGTTCCTGCAAATCGACTTCCTGGGGGGTGGGGACGAGTGCAGAGGGGGTCTCGAAGAGCACCTGGAAAGCATCTGGCACACTTTCCTGAGCACAAACGATTCATATCACAAGGTAGTTTTTTATGTCAGCTCAGTTTTGCCTTTAAGTTGAGCTACCGAGGCTAGAAATGTCTTCCAACTTTGTATCTCTTTCAAATTAATTTTGGGGAATTCCAAAAGAAAACTTGTTGTTGAAACCCCAAGGATAGTATCTTAATAGCTTTCCAGCAATGTTCACATCCATTCTATTATTTATCCTTGTTGTTGTTTTTAATAAATGACATTTACATGCTAAACATACCTTCTTAGTTAATTTGTCTTCTCATTGAAAAACCAGTCAAATGTCCACAAACATGTCTTATCAACGTCTTGTAAGTTCATCTGACCAAATTTGCCTTTGTTTTGGTTTCTCCCATTTCTCTCTCAACTATGGATGTATTACTTTACTTTCGGGAGTAGTTCTTTTCTTTTTCATATTTATAGGCTTCAATATTTCTACCATCTTATGTCCAGTTTATCCTTTTAAATAAATTTTTCTAAGATCTTTGTAACTATTCTTTGTTATTTCTAACTATGGTTTGTTATTTCAAAGCACGATCTTTTTTTTTTTAATGACCCAGGCAAAGAAGTATTCCAGGATTAATTGAAATAAGTGATCCTCTCTCAATTCATTTATTTATTAATTTAAAAAATATTTATTTAGAATGCTCCAGACACTGTATAAGAACTAAAGATATAATGGGGATTAAAAATGGACTCATTCTGCTATTTTATGGAGAAGTTATAAAGCAACAACAACCAGAAAAATTAATTTTTATGTCTTTAACTTTTGGAGTTAGACATTAAAATATTGACATTATATGATGAAATGTGATGTTTAGAATTTGCTTCAAAATAATCCAGGGAGAGGCAACCAGGGAAAATATAGGTGAAAGATTGACCAAGAATAATTATTGAAACTAGGTACAAGAAAGGTCATTATACCATTGTCTTTACTTTTGTGCATGTGTGAAATGTTCAATAATAAAAAATTAAAAAAAAATCCATTCTATGTAGGAACATGGGTGACTTCAAAATTTTTATCCAGGGGTGACTGGGACAGCAACAGGTTGATAAGGAGTGTTTGACCCTAGGTTTGCATAAATTGAAATGGTGATTGTTCAAAATGAAGAATTGCTAATGGAAATTATGGAGGATAAAGCAATCTTCTCCTTCTAATCACAGTTTCAGAGATGGTTAGAAGGGATCAATCAGTTTGATAGAGGCATGCTATGTAAAATCAAAGAATAATGGTATTGAGTAAATTGTCAGTAAAAATAAATCACACAATTCACAGTGACCAGTCACTTGCCAAAGTGTTCCGACAAAGACTCATCAGAGGAGAGTAGGGATAAGAACATTTAATTCAGTAACCACTGAGGAGATTAATGTGTGGAAATAAACATATTGCGATTTTATCTGTTGCCTAACATTTCAAAGCTATTATAACTTCATTATCATCTTTGTCTTATGTTTGCATGATATTTTTGATGTTAAGAGTTACCCTTTTTTTAATGTTTGCTTACAATATCCTTTCATATGCTTTACTTCTAAAATTTCTCTTTTGCATTGTTTTTATTGTATTATTAAAGATAGAATAGTGTTTATCTAGCATTTTCAGCCCAATGCAAGAGTCTGTGCTTTTAGTAACTAAATAATAATAAAAAAATCCAGTCTACATTACTATCATTATTAATATATTTGATTTCATTTCTATTTCTATTTATTATTTTTAGTTCTCTTGCTGTTTACTTGATTTTCTGCCTCAAATTATAGCATGTGTTTTCATTTTTCCCTTACTATTTCTAAGTCGACCATCTAATTATTTTTTAGAATCGAGAAGAATTTCTGTAAACATTTTAATTGAATTACAAAGTGTAAAAAAGTACACAAATATTGAATGTACAAGCTTGATGGATTTTTACAAAGTGAACACACCCTTTTAATTGCCATCCAGATCAAAATATAGAGAATTCCCAGAACCCAATAGGCTCCAAGTACTTAATTCCACCATAAATAAAACCACTATTCTGACTTCTAAGGCCATGTATCAGTTATGTCTGTTTTTGAATCTTATATAAAGAAATCTTACAATAGATATTTCTTCATGTCTGTTTCTTGCACTCAGTTTTACATCTGTAAGAGTTATTCGTATTGCTGAATTTAAGAGTATTTTATTTTATCATTTCTGTATAATATTCCATTGTATGGATATACCATACTTTGTATTATTTAGGTATATTGCTTATATTTTAAACATTTGGGGATTTTCTTGTTTGTTTGTTGCTATTGTTGTTACTGATTTCTAGCTCAATTCCACAAGGTCAGAAGATATATTCTATATGATTTTAAGCCTCTGGGGTTTATTGAGATTGGCATTACGGCCCAGAATGTCAGTTTGGTAAATGTTTCATGTGCACTTGAGCATGTATTTTGGGTTGTTGATGGTGTTGTTAAGCAGGGATCAAATCTGCAGGTGTGGGTGTAGGCCAGGAGGGTGGCTCCCGGGGCGGAGAGGCTGGGGGATTGAGGGGGACTAATCAGGGGAAGGGACTGCAGGAAAACACGGAACACCTGATAATCATTTGGTACCACCCCACACCTCCAATAAGCCCTCCTCCAGACCAGGCCAATAAAAGGACACTGCCTGGGAGTCCTCAACGTCTTTCTCCACTCATGGGGACAGACCCCGTTCCTTTCTCTGGAACATATCTTCACTTTGAGTAGCTTCCTTCTTTAATTTCACTTTGTATAGCTTCTTTCTTTTCTGTAATAAACTGTGGGATTGCTTTGTATTTGTGATCATTCCATCATCAGCTCAAGTTGGTACCAGTACTCACTCTTGACACTGGGAACCAAGGACAGGGAAACATCGAGATAGATCTAACAGTGTGGTGTCACATGTCAATTTGGTCAAATTTGTTAATCCTGTTGGCTGAAATCTTTTCTAATCCTGATTGGTTTTTGCTGTTTGTTATATTAGTTGCTATTAATTCTACTATAATAATCCCCCCTTATCTGCAGGGGATACATTCCAAGACCCCCAGTGGATACCTGAAAACTTAGATAACACTGAACCCTATATATACTGTTTTTTCTTATACATATATACCTATAGTAAAGTTTAATTCATAAATTAGGCACAGTTAGAGAATAACAACAACTAATAAGATAGAAAAATTATAAGAATATACTGTAATAAAAGTTATGTGAACGTGGTCTTTCCCTCTCTCTCAAAATATCTTATGTACTCTACTCACCCTTCCTCCTATGATGATGAGATGATACAATTCCTACGTGATGACATGAAGTGAGGTGAGTGAGGTAGGCATTGTGCTGTAGCGTTAGGCTGCTATTGCCCTTCTGTATTCCTGAAGCTATGTAACATCCCATACTCGCAGTAAATCACTGAGTGTCACTCACTTCAGGGGATTCCCCGCTGAAATCTTCATATAGGCTCGATGCTTTCTGCAGTCTCCTGGAAAATGTTTCTGTTTATTTCTTCCATGAGAAACCTCATGTCAGCCTGTATTCTGTAGCCTTGTTAATAGCTGGATGTTTTGGTATAGAACTTTATAGGATTCTCTTCTTGTCCTTTAAATTTAGAAGTTGTACCAGAATATGTCCAGGTGTCTGCCGGTTTACATTAATGTAGTCTTAGAAATCAATGAGTCTCTTTAATCTACATACTTGAGTTATTCTTGAGAATATTATTCAGAATTTATATTTGTTCTGTTCTCTTTTTTTTTGGTAACAAGGAAACAAGTGACACCTGTCATTGTTAGTAATAGGAACCAACATTGGCCAAAAAATGGGGACTTACTGGGATATTATTGGGGAGTTAAAGAATCGGCAGGAGGCTGGGAAAACAGGTTTGGAAATAGGGTAGGAACTATTAATCATCAAGATGCTTTTGGAATGAATTCTAGCCATCTCCTTAGCCTGTGTTTATCCACTCAAGATTTAAAGTCCTAAGAGATGAAGTTTGATTGCCCAGGATTAATTATGGGGAGATTTTAGAAAAGATCTGGTAGAAATAACCTCCAGGGATCCCTTAAGCTTCCACACAGAAAGAAGGGACAATATCTACATTTAAAATACCAACAAGCTTGTCTAAAATGGAGTGGGTGATACTCCAACAGGAAATTGGAATGCTGTCAGGAAGGGAAATGAACAGGAAGGGGACTGAATGCCGGTGAACAAAAAAATGGCAGTGCCCAGTGTAAGCCTTTAGTCTCTTGTCTTTTCTTTCTTTTTTCAAATCCAGATAGATGCTCTCCATTCAGCTGGCCAGGCATTACTAGCTTAGTTCCTTTCATTTCCCTTTCTTGGCCACCAGATGCTGGTTATGCTGCACCTGCTAATGCCATGAAAAGGACAGAGATTTGTGACCCTACAGAAGTTGCTTAAGCCCTCTGAGCCTCATTTTTATCACTCATAAAATTGCGACATGCTTCCTGCGTTTTTGTGGGGATTATTAGTGGTAAGGTAGTGCTTGGCACACAGTCGTCACCTGAGAAAATGTTAGTTGTTCCTCATCTTTTTAGGGCAATCTCTTAGGTGATTTGCTCATTCATTGGAACAGTTACTCACAATCTCCTTTCATGGAAAACCCTGCCAAGGTCTTGTTCTCCACGTCAGAAATATTTTTGCATTCTTATACCTTCTGTGCAGATTATTTACTTGGCATGCCTCTGGCTGTCAGCTCTCCCAGCTAAAACTGTTCTCTGTCCCTAACAAAAATGACATGGCAGGTGCATCCTCTCCTTGTCAGCCATCTTCTAAACCAGATGCCTCCCTCACAGTATGTCTTTAAGTGACCCGTACATCGTCTTTCATAAAGTCAAATGAAGCTGTGCCACTGCCCTCTTTTCTTCGGAAATGTACTCAAAATTAAGTTCCATTTATCCTTTCTGAAGCTTTACGTCAAACCCTTTATTTCTAGGAACTGGAATCATTAAAGATATGGCCTATAATCTTCTAAACTCAATGCATCATCAGTCAGTGTCGTGCATTCATTTTGTATCGAGGCAATTGAGCTGGAGATACATATTTCAGGCTTTAAATCTTTATAATGGTAAATGGATTTTGGCGTCCATTCATTGCCAGGGACACTGTGTTTATTACTGAAATGAGTAACACATAGTTCCTTCCTTCCAACAGCCTATGATGTAGTGAGGTGTGAAAGACATATGCAAACAGGTAAATGGTCTTATGGTGAGCTAAGTGGGAGTACAGGATCAGAGTTAGGTTGGTCAAGGAAGTTTAAATGGAATCACAAGGTACGTGGCGGTTAACTAGACAAGGAGTGGGGGGAAGGTGACCTAGACTGAGGGAAGAGTGTATGCAAAGGCACAATATTGAGAGGGTAGAGCACAGTTAAGGAATTGACAAATCGTTCCATGGGACTTAAATTACAGAGGTTTAAGGGGTTGGGTGAGGGAGGTGATTTTGAGATGATAGGGCAGGGGTCAGAAAACTAAGTTCATCAGGAGGGCTGCCTGTTTTTGTAAGTGAAGTTTTACTGGAACACAGCCATACCCATTCATTTACATATTCCCTATGGCTGCTTTCTTACTGTGATGGCAGAGTTGACTAGTTGTCACACAGACCATTTGGAATACAGAGCGGAAAAGATTTACTAGTTGGGCTTTTACGGAAAGAGTTCGTCAACCACTGCTATAGGGATACAAAGCAATCAGATCATGATGGTCTTGGAAAGACATACTAAAAAATTTAGACTTTATTCTGAGGAGCAATGGGAAGGCTGATGAAGGAGTCTAAGCAAGAGAATGATGTGGGCATCAGATTTGTGTGTCAGGAAAATCACGTTAGTCACATATGCAGAATGCATTGAAGGGGGAGAGACTGAAGGCACCAATTAGGACTTTATTGCAATAATCCAGACAGGGAAGACTGTGGGCTGAACTGGCGTTATGTCCAGAATTGTGATAGATGATACGTATGGAAGAGGATAGTGAGTAGAATTATCTTTCTGAGATTTTTCTTCCATGTCCTCTCCCTTCTTTTGTTCCTCTCTTCCTGTATCCTTCCCTCTTCTCATTCACATTTTTTCCACTGTGATCATTCTTTTCCTTTCTTCAAACACCCTATTTGACATTACACCCCTTGCCAAAGTCAGCCTGACAGAGACTTCAGAAATGTACATGTGTGGACTTCTCTGGTTGTGCCATTGCTTTTATGGCTTATTATCCTCTTCTCACATCTTCCCAACTGACTTATGGCCGGCTGTACAAGCCCTCACAATCGTCCTCCTCCTTCTCCTCATCTTTGTAGACTGACTTCCGGAATCTCTCAACATTCCACAGCTCATGCCAAGCACCATGTCGCTGCTGGCCCTGCATGCACCATCAGCTTAGAATTCAAACTTTTGACGTTGGAAGGACCATCTTTATTATCCTGAATTTTACATATGATGAAACAGGTTGAGAGAGGATACATGACTTGCTGGCTAGTAGGAAAGCCAAGTTTTCTAATTCCTTACCTTGTGCTTTTCCTTACATCCAACAGTTCTAATCTCCTGTCCCAAACTAGGGAGATGAAATAGCAACACCATTTCTTCCTTGTGGCCCCATCCAAGCTGATGACCTGAAGGAAGTTTGTATTAATAAATAGCCATGTAGCTGTCCCAGCTACTTGACTGTAAATAGGTAGTTTTCTTAAGAAAGTCCACAGAGGAGATCAATTGCTTCCTGACCCACTAACTGGCAGTGTCAGAAACCATCCAGAACTCAATTATGAAATAAAGGCAAGGTTATCATCCAGACTAGAAGTAGGAAAATTACCGGGGATATTCTAACTTTGAAATTTAAAAGCATTGTGGGATTTTATGACTTTCATTTGGTTTTCATTTCATTTCACTGTGCCTTTGAAACATCCAAGATCCCCAGATAAATCACTCACCATAAGAAATGATGGTCTCATAACCCTTTGTAACCCAGAAAAATGCCACACACTTGTTACCATCATTTCACAGCAACTTTGATGTTTTTCCTCTCCTGCAAGAGTTGCACATGAAACACTGAAGCCAGAAGCTGTCATTTTTACAGCACTGAGTTTGCAGAAAGATATGGGTGTTGCTGAAAGGCTTTATCCCTTCTAGTCAGCTCCACAAGCAAGGGCTGGGGAGGACAACCACCAGCCCTGGAAAGTGTCAGGGCTGTCAAGGGTAGAGAAGGTACCTAAGGCCTGGCCTGGCCGGGGAAGCATCTGGTTGTGGTCTTCTAAAGAGGCTCTGTTCAATATGGCAGCCACTGCCACATGTGGCTATTCAATTTAAATTACTTAAAATTAACTAAAATTTAAAATTCTGGCTGAGTATGGTGGCTTATACCTATAATCCCAGCACTTTGGGAGACCAAAGTGGGAGGATTGCTCAAGGCCAGGAGTTTGAGACCAGCCCGGACAACATAGTGAGACTGCGTCTCTACAAAAAGTTTTAAAAGTACCCAGGTGTGGTGGTGTGCATCTGTAGTCCCTGCTACTTGGGAGGCTAAAGCAGGAGGATTGCTTGAGCCCAGGAATTCAAGGCTGCAGTGAGCTGTGATGATGCCACTGCACTCCAGCCTGGGTGACAGAGAAAGACACTGTCTCTTAAAAAAAGAAAATTAAAAAATTAAAATTTCATTCCTTAGTTGCATTAGCCATATTTTAAGTCCTAAACGACCACATGGGGCTAGTAGCTACTATATTGCAGGGGGTAAATACAGAGCATTTCTATCATCACAGAAAGTATTTGATAGCACTGTTACAGAGAAAGGCAGAATAGAGGAACGAAATGAACAACTCCGCAGGGAGGGAAACCCGTAGCAAGACTGGTCACAGCACAGTGAACGAACCAAAGCAGCATGGCACAGTAGCTAGGAATAGACATGAACGCTAGCCTAGTTTCACCCTGTTAAAAGCTGATTGATTTAAACACATTACTTAAACTCTCTTCCTGATTTTTCTTTCATGTAAAATGTGGGTATTCATTGATATTATTTTCCTATAGGCAGTTGCCAGGATTAAATGAGACCTTGTATGCAAAGGGATTAGAATGATGTCTGGCACATCATATGGGCTCAAAAAATGATAGTGATTCTTCTGAAGCTGAAACATTTTATCAAATAACTGTTGCACACTGAGATCTACTAATAAATCTGATAGTTTGGACTGACTCCAATAATGATAGAGAAAGCCCTATCTCAGGCTCTCATTCATCTTGAAATTTTAAAAACATGGGATGATTCTCGAGAGGGGAGGTGAAGAGAAACTACCAATTGGTGAGTATGGTATCAGAAAGGATTTCAATTAGCTATAAGCAACAGAAACCCAAGCTTAAACCAGTGAAAGTTTTATTTGTCGAGGATATTATTCTTCTAGCTTTCTGCTCCCTGTCTCTAGTATGCGCCTTTCATTTTCACAGTTGCAGTGTGTCTGTTGTTCTTCCAGGCACCATGTCTACATTCCTGGAAGGATAAAATGGGCTTCACCTTTTTATTTACAAAAGGGAGACTCCACGCATGGCCCCTGCAATACCTCATTGACCAGAAAAAGCCCCGTGCTACCCCTAGGTGTAAGAGAAGCGAAGAAGAGAGGTTGATTTGTTTTAGACTGGGCCATATGAAATTGCTAACATTTGGGCATTTTTAATCAACAAAGAGACAATTTCATATGGACACATCGGGGTCCTGAACAAAACTGGGATTCTGTTGGAAAGGAAGTGGAGAGCATAGACATTGGGCAGGCAACGAACAGTGTCTGCCACTAGCTCCCCTCCTCCCCACCAGGCAGGTCTGAGTCTCAAAGCCCCCTGAAGGCAATGGGTACATCGTTTCTGAAAGGAGGGGCTGAAAATTATTCAGTGCAAAGCTGCAGAGCTGGGAGAGAAATCCAAAACTTTTGTCTCAAAGTTCACGTGCACCCTACCATTTTTCTCAAGCAAAAGCAAAAATGAAAAAGCTCCTTTTTTTAAAACAACACAAAATTCAAAGAAAACAAAAGGTTTGATCATGACAGAGTGTGTGCTGCATAACACTGTTTAAATCAGTCACAGATGCATGACTCTTTTATCAGAGGCATCAGTCACAACTGGGATGAAACAAGATTGCGCATAAATGGAGGAGAAATATATTGGCTTGTGTTGTTAGAATTTAATTCAATTTCCATGCCTGCCTCCTTCCCTTCAGGGAAATGATTATCTGACTTGATGCTGAAAAGACTAGACAAGATAAGCTTGTTTAAAAACTATGTTAGAAGAGAAGGTGGTATTGGGTTTTTGTTTTTGTTTGCTTTGCTTTCTTTTTCCTGATTGGATTTTCCCCCCAAGGGAAGAAACTTGAACGTTAAAGACAGCAAAGCCACAGAATTAAAAACGCCTTGTCTAAATAGTACAAAACTACTCAATCCACATGAGTTACTGAATTCCATGGCACCACTCTCAAAAGTTTCCCACTCTCATGGCCTTATTATCATTCGTTGACAATTTCTGAGCTTTTTCTCTACATCATTTTTGAGATTCAACCCTGTGTCTTCCACTACCTACTGAATATCCTGCTTGAATGTCTGTAGGCAACTCTACTCAACATATTGACTTCATGATTTTTTTTTCTAAACAAGACAAAGTAAAACAAAACAAAACATCCTGCTCCTATTTCCTTGTATGTCATCTTAGTAAATAACACACTAATCACCCAGCTGGTCATACTCAAATCCTGGAATTCATCCTTGACTCTTCCATTTCTTCATCCCCTTCATATCTATGCAAACCCAAAGCCTGTCAAAACCACTTCCTAAACATTTCCCAAGCTCATGTAATAAATGTAGAGTGTACCAAAAAGATTTTCTCTGTTACAAGCAAATATTTATAAAGCTTAATTAGTTAAGGAAAGCCACGCTCATAAGCTGAACTAAAGATGGCCTGGCTGCAAATGGTGCCATCTGGTTCCATCACTTGATGCTCTGTGTCAAGCAGCATCTCCATGGAGACTTCTGGAGGTCCCTTTTATCCTCCAACACCTGGCTGACTCCAGACTGTGTTGAAGAACTCAGTTGCCATTAGGGAACTGGACGTCGATGGTGTAATCGGTGAGGAATTAAATTTCTTCAAAAGGAACACACTAGAGGACATTGTGTCTGTCTTGTCACTACTACAGCCCCAGAATCTAGCAAGTACCTGGCACACAGTAGGCACTCAATAAAGATTAGAAGTTAAGAAAATGAATAAGGCGGGGAAGAATGCTCATTTTAATTCTAGTACTAAAACATATTTTATGACCATTCCAGTTTTTCACAAAAGATTCTTCATCTTGCCAATATCTGGGACACCTTGGATTCAATGCAAGACAAGAGTAACTTGGATAGATCTAGGCTTACTGGCACCTGGGATCTAATTGTTAGTTCACCTCTCTGTTATTCTGATTTGGAGAGTATGTCTTAGTTCTCAAAACTGCAGTATGCAATAGAGAGAAAATTATCTTAGAAGTCTCTGTTTTGTTATTTATTAGTTTTGTGATGTTTTACAATTTACTTAACTCCTTGTGCCTCAGTTATTTTGTCTGTAAAGTGGGAGGAATAATGATACCTCGTGAGACTATTGGAGTGCTTCAATGAGATAACCCAACAGAAACACTGAGCAGTGTTCCCAGCATAGAGTAGACATTCAGTTGGCAAGTGTTATGGCTCTGTACTGCCAAGGAGATGGATACTATTGACATCTTACAAAAATATCAGTCTTTTCCAGGGAGCTTGCAAGTGTCTGGGAGTCACCCACACATCCACTAATCAACCACAAAACTCTTAACAATCAACTCACTCTTCTTTTTGGGTTGTATGGTCAGGCAGGCAGTTTGGAAATGGCTCTGAATGGGTGGGTTTTTGACACTATGGTAACTATCAAAAGTACCCTGCTGTGAAAGTAATTAAAATAATCAAAAGTCTTTAAATTTATCCACCACTACATCTCTACTGATGAGTACATTTATCCATTTAATCATTCAGGTGCCTATTGAGCACATTGCTATGTGCTAGCAGTGCTGAGGCTCCAGGGATGGTAGTGAAGATGAAAGACGGGCTGTCTGCTTTCAAAAGGGGGGGAAAGACAAATAAAATGAACAAGAAGATTTAACATCATGCTATGTGCAATGGAGAAATTAAAACCAAGATACAAAACAGCAAGCAGCTAACGGAGGGAGAAAGAGGGTACTTTACAAAAGGCAGTTAGGTCTAACCGACCAGGTAGCAAGGAGTAGAAAGGTCTCTCTGACCAGGCAGTAAGAAGCTGGTCACAGGACAATTTTGTGAAGTGAACTGTGCTAGGCAGAGAGAATGACAAGAGAAAAGCTCCTAGGCAGAAACAATCTTCCTATATTTGCAAAATTTAAAGCAGGAAAGAGAGGTTGCTATGCAGGAAAAGAGATCTGGGAGAAAAAGGAGGCCAGATCATGCAGAGACAACCCTGAAGCCCAAGGGATTTGGGGTAGTTTGGGTTTATTTTGAATGCACTGTCAAGTCACTGAATAGTTTAAAGCAGGGAAATGCCAGGATATGGTCAATGTCCAATAGAATCACTCTGGCTGCCATGTGGAGCATGAGTTTAGAAGGGGATGAGAAGGGAGCAAGAGGGGCCCCAGGGAGACCGCTGTGGAAGCCATTCAAGGAGGCTGGATGGTGACTTAAACTAGAGTGGTGTGTCTGGAGATGGAAATGTGAATGGCTTGAGAATACATGCTTGAAGTAAAGCTGAAGGGACATGTTGGTAGATGGGATGTGAAGGGTTGAGGAAAACAAAATATCAAGGGCAGTGTCTGTCTCTTCAGCTTGGGCACCTGGATAGTGCCCTTTACTGGGATGGGCACTGGGGAAAGTACAGATTGGAGCAGGGAGTGGTAAGGAGTTCTGTTTCAACTACTTAAAATTTGAGACAGCTATTAGACATCCAATTCGAGATACAAACTCAGCAAGCAAAGATGCAATTTCACTCCTCAAAGTAGAGGTAAGGACTGGCAATACCAATGTGGGAGTCATCGGTGATACGGTGGGTATAAGCCATGCATCTAGACGAGCTCTTCTAAAACTCAAACATAGATAGGGGGAAACGGAAGGTGTCGACAGTGCCCAGAGGCATGCCAACATTCAGAGAGCACAGAGAGAAGAAGTAGATGGTAGAAGAGATTGTACAAGGACAACCAGTGAAACAAGAGTGTGTAGCACCACAAAAGCTAAGGAGAGAGGCTTCCAAGAAGGAGGGAGAGAGAAACCGAATCGAATGCTGATGAGAGGTTGAATAAGATAAAGACAGAGAAGTGACCACTGGCCCTGAGTCAGTGGAATCATGGGGACAAAAGTGGATAATGGAAATAATGGGGGTGAAGTAGAGAAGACCATTAACAGAGACAAATAACTCTTGGAGTAGTCTTGCTGTGAAGTGGAAGAGTGAAATTGAATGATAATCGAAGGGGAGCATGAAGGGAGATGTTCCCTTTCTGTTGTAAGACAGGAGGCATTCCCATATGGGCAGGGTGTGGGGCGTATGGGAATTCTGTATTATCTTCCCATTTTTTTCAGTAAATCTAAAATCATTCTAAAATAAAAGGCTTATTTGAAACAAGAAAGATGAAGCAGAACAAAGAGAACCATTAGGAGTGAAATCCTTGAAAGGGACTGGTCTCCAAAGCCCAAGTGCAGGAGGGTAGGATTGGCTGTCAGTGAATATTGTTCATTTATTGTGACTAAATGAATGAGTTTTATTACATTTGAGTGTTCATAAGACTTACATACATTCACTCACTTTTATAATTATAACCTTGGGATGAAGTTATGACGATGCTCATTTTATAAGATGAGAAAAAGGAGGTTCAGAAAAGTAAGGTCCTGATTGGGAACAGTACTCTCCATCAGCCAGAGGAATTTGGAGGAGAAAGGCCAAGTTTTCTAGAACCCTTAAAGGGTTGGTATGGCTTTGATCATGTTGGCTCTGTCAGGTTTTATCCTAGTAAAGTATTCCACAAATGTTTAACGTTGGGCCTCAGTTTCCTCTGCTGTGGGTTGAAAAGATACAACGATATATATTTAGGGGCTCTTGGGATCCAAAATTGTCTGATTTAAAAAACTTTTGTTGCATAGATGCTTGTGATTAAAAGTGAGAATTGTTGGGAGTGTTTGCCAGGAAGAGAAACATTAGGTAACACAGAGAAAACTCATCACACATTGTCCACTGCATGTTGTTTGGAGGGTCTGTTTACAGCAACCTGCACTGTGTTGGAATCTTCCATGTTGTTCCATGAGAAGGTGTTGACAGTATCATCTTTGCTCCTCAGGTGTGTTCAGTGATTGTGAACAAGGATGCATTAATGCTGAGTCAGCTTCCTTTGCTTCTTCCCAGGGAACCTCATAAGGAATAAATAAAAACTGTCTACAAATGACAGATCATTCTTGAGAGCTACTCACAAGTTCCCTTCATTATATGATTACAGTTCTTTCAGTTCCTTATTCACTTTGTAGTTCTACTGTGAGCCCGGAAATTGAGAGATTTGAGAGCATCACCCGCCAGATGGCAATTATATTTCTAAAACATTTTAGGTTGTTAGCTATTCTATCGAACAGCATAATTCCTTTATTAATCCAAGTCAATTCAGTAAGCATGTGTTCAGAGCCTGCTAACATACTAGGCTTCATGCTCCAATTGGGGCTCAAAAGACTCAGCCTACCAGGATAGTTTGAAGATTCACAGCTGCACGTAGAATAGCAGCAAAATCAAGCCCAGTGGTCTCAGCCAAAGTACCGTGATGACACTTCCCATCTTCCTCTTTGTTTTATTTGCCAGCCTCCCTGAAGATCTACCCTTCTCCAGACTTCCAGCCAAATTGGGCCAACAGAGAGCACAGCAAGAGATCGGAGGTTGAGTAGAAGGTGGAGTCAGGAAATTCATTTCTGTGGTTCTCCACCTGCAGGGTCACTGTTGGATGGCAGTATCCTTTGACTATCTTGTGGTCCTCTCCACACAGCTGTCTGCTTTGGTCTTGGTGGCACCCATTCAGGCCTCAGGGTGAGTGACACCCACCTGTTAGTAGCACCCAGGGTACTCAGTCATTCAATCTTTATGAATGGCATGATACTGTTGCCTACGACTTTGTAAATGGTTCCCTCATTCAACTGTCAATTACCTAACTGTATGTCCCCTCCATTTCCCATGGGGACCATGTCTGGTTTGCTACTTCATTTTTGTTTGCTATAAATTGAGTTCTTTTGTATTTTATGCTGAGGTTTTTTAAAGATAAGCTTCTTGAGGTACGCATGACAGTGCCGGGGCAATGAAATTCGGAGGTCCTGAGTTCCAGTTTGGGCTTTGCTACCTACTGCAGCATGAGATCTGCCAAGTTAGTTAACTTACTTAAACCTTGGTTTCCACATCTATAAAATGGAGATTTAAAAAACAGGCTCATGGATTTCTTGAAAAGATTGAATGAATAATGTATGTATAGCGTCTAGGAATTCCTGGAATGGTATTTTCTGAACATATACTTATTTTCTTTGTCTTGGAGGTTTTAAAAGAGAGGTTTTTGGCGTCATTGAGGGTAAGCTGCAAATACAAGGCTTCCTCTGGAGAGCCTTTCTTGATCTTGCTAACTCAGATTGACCTCTCATTACCTCCAAATGCCTGGGCTCTTTGTTTGAATTCCTCCCATGGCATGGTTTCTATTTTGCCTTACATATTTCTAATATTCCCATCCCATTTTATTCCTGTTGTAACTTTGTTTTCCTTGAGAACAGAAAAGCATGACTTTTTAAAGCACATTCCTTTTCACAATATTGTTTATTATACCTAGATACATAGACAGATATAGATTTAAATAGATAACATGTATCTTTTTTATATATACTCTATATAGAGAGAGCGAGAAATGACTCTTTCCTATTCAAAATTAAAACAGGCTTTATAGATTTTTATTATTAAATTAAAGCATGTTAACACAAAAATTAAAGCAATACAAAGAAAGAAATATAAATACTACCAGAATACAAATATTACACAAAGATGTCAGGGTAGCTATGTAAACAACCCTGAGATCTAAAATGCTAACTGTCATGATAATTTGGGTTGGAAAAGAAGATTTGGGAGGCAAGAAGACCATTCAGAAGATTGAAAATCACAGTAGAGAGAAGTGAGATCAAAATAAAGAAAGGATAGAGAATATGGAAAAAAGAAAGGAAAAAATCAGGCTTGAAAGTTACTTCAGGGGCAAGTATTTGAATGCAAAGAGTGAGAAAGGAAAAATGGATAACAAGGGTTATGGAACTTCAAGCCTAGACATGTATTGCTTGCTCACTGTTAACTAATATCAGGAATACAGCAAAAGCTGTGGGTTTAGGATATTGGGCGAATGTGGGATGGAGGACTAGATTATTCTCACTTCAGCATGTTGAGTTTGTGGTGAATGAGGAATATTCAATTAAAGATGCTGGAAATATGCATGTGAAGTTCAAAAGGGAGATGGAAGCTGGAGGGAGGTGCTTTTCTGTGTTCAAATAGTTCTTTAAGGCTGGTCCGAAGGTAGTGAGTTATCTCACTTCATTGTTCAGTCAGTTACAGATTGAACTTCTTGTTCTACTACTTTCCCCTCTCCTCACTACTGCACTTGACTAGTCTTTAAAAAATAAATAAATAAAATAGTTCTTTAAGCATAATTCATTTATCCTTCCATATTTGTCCTTCTGTGTCTATCTGCTTCCATACTAAACTTTAAGGTCCTTAAAGTCAGATACCTTGTCTTATTCTTCATTGTATCTCCAGTGTCTAGCACATAGAAGTTGCTCAATGAGTAACTGTTGAACTTATGAATGATTTTTGAACTTTTGGAATAGTAGGATGGGAATTATTATTTGCTGAAGCCATGGGGGAGTCAGATGGTTCACAGAGATCAAGAAGAAGACTAGGAAAGAATCTACTGGAATGTTGACCTCTAAAGAAGAGGAAGGGAAGCCCACACATAGAAGATTGGAAACCAAAGGTGGGAGGACAGCCAGAAGGGACCTTTTTGAAGATTCAAAAAAAGAAGAGGATTTCAAAAGAGGTCGAGGTAGTATTAGTGCCTTAGAGATCAAAGAGGATGAGGATGTAAGGACACCCACTGATTTGGGCATTTGGAAATTAGGAAGTCATTGGTGACTTGACCAAGAACAATTATAATGAACATAGCCAGTAGTGAATTCAAAGAGATACAGATAAGGAAATACATATAAGGAAAGCAGACTAATTTCTCAGACATTTAAGGGTAATAAGAAAGAGTAAAAATAATAGCTATAAAGGTAAATTATGTTAAAGAAAGCCTAAAAACATAATTAAACATTTTCATAGATTGAGAGGAAAGAGCCACACTGAAAAAAGTTGAAGATATAGGCAGGGAAGTCTATAGAACAGTTGTAAATTTCCATACTATTAGGATTTATAGAAAGTATGTAACATTCTTACTCATATCCACTATCCATTTAATATTTTTTCTAGAAATGCTATTTTGGCCATTTGTTGGTTCAGACTCACCAAAATGTTTCTATATCACAACAACCAGGGTCACTGAGGTTCTTTCAGCGTCATCTTGTTAGAGAAAGCCAATCACTTCATAGACTGTAATGAGACTTGCTACTGACGAAAACATTTCTCAGTTTTGCTTCTCCCTGTTTCTTATTTCTTGCAGCAATCAGGGACTCTAAAGGATAAGCTGCCAAAATAACCATTAATTTGTGGAGCCCTGTTTCACTGTGATCACAAATAGTGGCTCACAGTATTACTGACATCATCAGCAAAAGAGCGTGTCCATTGGGTTTTTAAATTATTATTAATTTTGATGATTTTTTAATGCTATTATGGATAATATTTATTACACGAGGATCATGATTGACTTCAAATCAGTCTCTGTTTCATCTTAAATATTACATTTCACCATGTGTCTATTAGCTTATTTCACAATATTTTGAAAGAAATTACTAATTATAGGCAATTTTTGTATATTGCTAGACTTTTCCAGAATGTATCTTAAATCTTGTAGATGATCAGCCAGCTTGAAACAAAATGATATCCGAGTGTTTCTTTTATAACTCACCCAATACCATCAAAAGTTTACCTGATTCATACTACCATGGCAACTGTTTTTATTAACAGCTTTTAGCTCTCCTTTTGTAGTCCCAGACAAGTTAGTAAGGTAAAGTCAAAACATTCTTTGAGGGTTGACCTAATTGGAAATCTTCCCTGTTGCTCTCTCTTCTGGGTAATAGAGTTATTTTCCAACAATGTTTTATTTTGTTGGCTCAAAAGTAAACAACATTAAGCTCCTTACCATTTTAATCTGTTTCAGATATGAGGCCCTACTTAAAACTAAGAGACTGTTTTCTTCAACAGAATGAGGTTTAGTTTATTCAGTTTTAAGTTTGGAAGAAAAATAATGTGTGTACTTTCTTATTTCTAATATTTAGTGAATATACTCATTGCTCAAGTTTTAAATTCTGAACTGGAGCACAAATTCTTCAGGGAAAAGAGTAGAATTGGTTTCAGGAGAACTTTTAGGCTATTTAGGATGACAGACCTGGAATTTCCATGAGCAGCCTATGCTATACTCTCCCTCTTTAATTTTAAATATTTAACACACTAGAACCTTCCCCTCAACTACAAATACCATCTGGGCTAGCGCAGCACAAAGGTATCAGAAGTGAAAATTTTTGGACCCACGGTTAATAGCTAGCTGTCAGTGAACCAGAAATTGAAACATCCACTAAACCATAATCTAATCAACCCGCACGCTTGGTCAAACTTCAGAATAATCAGACCTGTCATTGCTTCACAAAAGGCTGTTGTTAAATGTCAATCTTTCTATCACCAACAGGAAAGTCTACTTCCATGGTGTTTACAAGTCCAGCTTTGGAAAATCTGGTCCTAATCCCAGACTAACTTCCTCTGCGATAATTGCTAACATAACAGTACAACACAACGACCTTGTTAATGGAACCATTATTTTAGAAATCCACCAAATACTCAGCTGCCTCCCTAAAAGGGGTTTCAATTTATGCAGATGCCAAATGCTGTGCTTCTTGGGATCCAAATCAGCCCAAATGGCTTTCCTCCCCTGATAAAGTGACTGATCTGAACCACAAGCTCAATTATACTCTGGGCCTGATATCCTCATGCCTCAGTCTGCATTGCACCTGGAAACCACTGAAATAATTTTGCTCTGATATGGCCACTGCAGAGAAACTGGACTCTGAAGTTAGGGAACTAATGAGGGTGGGAGCTGGGGCAAGGTTTTGCAAGTTGGTCAGAGGGATTCTTGCCTCTCAATCTTGGAACCAGGGGTTCACAGTAAATATGAAGAGGAAATCAATTGTGATATAGGAGTCATGCTTGTGATTGTGCATCCTTTAGCACACTGTGCAAATCTCTTTCAGAATATTTACTAGAGGGAAGGCTGGAGGAAATTTTTCAATCCCTTGTCTACTCTTGCCATTAGACCATAAATTTCTTGACAAAAGAACTGTTACATTGCCTCAATGATGAACAGGATTTCTGGCTAATAGCAGGTGTTCGATATTTATTTATTTAAAGAAGTGATACCTTTGGACACTAAAACTCTGAACGCTTTCTAGAATCTGGGGAAGCCTTCAAATTTAATATCATCTGTATATAAAATTTCTTTTTCCAGGATAACCTTGCTACAATGTAAATACAGTTCATTAGTTAGTTAATTGCTAATATCAGGAATTGCACATTTCTGGTTTCATTATCAAAGGATAATAAAAAATGCATCTTCTCATTTCAGGAAATGCTCTTCTAGGTTCAAACACATTCCAGTGGGTTGTGACCTAAGTCTGAAGAAGCTGAAAGATCCAGACCAGACTGACTATAGTGGTTAATTTTATGTACCAAGTTGGCTGGGCCATGGTGCCCAGATATTTGGTCAAACATTATTCTAGATGTTTCTGTGAGGGTGTTTTTTGAATGAGATTAATATTTAAATCCGTGAACTTTGGATAAAATCATACTGCCCTCCAAAATGTGAGTGGGCCTCTTCCAATGAGTTGAAGGCCTTAATAGGTCGGTCACAAACACTGATCTCCCTTGAGCAAGAAGGAAGCCTGCCAGCAGACAGACAGCCTTTGGATTTGAACTACAACATCAGCTCTTCCCTGGGTCTCCAGCCTGCTGGCCACCTGCAGATTTTGGACTTTCTAGCCTTCATAACCACATGATCCAATTCTTTATAATAATTCTTCCTAATTATACACATCTTACTGGTTCTGGTTCTCTGGAGATCCCTGACTAATACACTGACCAATAAGCATATTACACAATCTATCATCTCACAACCCTGTGGCCCACTTTCCCTCAGAACAGTATGCAGGAAGGTTCACACACTGCTTGCTTGCACCATTATCTCATTATCTCTTCTTTTTTTTTTTTCATAGCCAGATATTCGAATTTGGTGGGATTTTTCATATAAATTTAGGGGGTATAAGTGCAATTTTGATACACGGATATATTGCATAGAGGTGAATGAAGTCTGGGCTTTTAGTGTAACTATCCACCTGAATAGTGTGCATTGTACCTGTTAAATAATTTCTCATTCCTCACCCCCAACCACCCTCCTACCCCTCTGAATCCCCAGTGTCTATTATTACACACTCTATATCCATGTGAGCACATTATTTAGCTCCCACTTTTAAGTGAGAACATGCAGTATTTGACTTTCTGAGTTATTTCACTTAGGATAATGGCTTCCAGTTCTACTCATGTTGCTGCAAAAGATACAATGTCATTCTTTTTTTATGGCTGAGTACTATTCTATGGGGGGGTGTGCATGCATGTATACACACACACCACGTTTTCTTTTTCCAATCATTCATTGATGGACACTTAGGTTGATTCCATATCCGTGCTATTATGAATAGTGATGTGATAAACGTACAGGTGCAGGTATCTTTTTAATATGATTTCTTTTCCTTTGGGTATATGCCCACTAGTGAGATTGCTAGATTGAATGGTAGTTCTGTTTCAGTTCTATGTTTAGTTTGATGTTTGTGGCATACTATATTTCATAGAGGTTGCACTAATTTATATTCCCACCAACAGTATATAAGCATTCATTTTTCTCTGTATCCTTGCCAACATTTTTTATTTGTTGACTTTTTAATAATAGCCATGCTAGCTAGTGTAAGATGATATCTCATTGTGGTTTTAATTTTCAGTTCTCTGATAATTAGTGATGCTGAGTATTTTTTCATATGTTTGTTGGCCATTTGTATGTCTTCTTTGGAAAAATGTTTGCTCATGTCCTTTGCCCATTTTTTTAATGGGATTATTTGGATTATTTTCTTGTTGTTGAGTTGCTTGAGTTTATTGTAGATTCTGGATATTAGTCCCTTGCCAAATGCATAGTTTTCAAATATTTTCTCCTATTCTGCAGGTTGTCTGTTCACTCTGTTGGTCATTTCTTTTGCTGTGCAGAAGCTTTTTAGTTTAATTAAGTCCCATTCATCTACTTTTGTTGCTTGTGCTTTTGAGGTCTTAGTCATGAATTCTTTGCCTTGGCCAATGTCCAGAAGAATTTTTCCAAGTTTTTCTTCTAGTATCTCTACAGTTTCAGGTCTTACATTTAAGTCTTTAATCCATCTTGAGTTAATTTTTGTGTATGGTGAGAGATAGGGATCTAGTTTCATTCTTCTGCATATGGCAATCCAATTTTCCCAGTACCATTTATTGAATAGGGTGTCCTTTTCCCAGTGTATGTTTTTGTTGACTTTGTCAAAGATCCTTGGCTATAGCTATGTGGCTTTATTTCTGGGTTGTCTATTCTGTTCCATTGATCTATGTGTCTAATTTTAAACCAGTAATGTTCCGTTTTAGTTACTATAGCATTGTAACATAATTTGAAGTCAGGCAATGTGATGCCCCCAGCTTTGTTATTTTTTTGATCTCTTCTTTATTATGTGTACAGTAAGATTAAACAAAAAGTAACCTCATAGTTATGTCATCTAAACCAAGCAGTGGAATGGATGTCATGCGACCTTAGTTCCATCACAGCTCTGCCTCATGCTGGCTGTGATATTTACCTCCCTGCACTTCAATTTCCTTTCTGCACAATGAGGGGTGAGAGGAAGAAGGAGATTGGATCAAATTAGGTGTTTTTAACCTGGAGCCCATGACTGAACTTCAAGAAGTCTGTGAGCTTCCTGAAAATACATGCAAATACATATATGCTTATTCTTCAGACAAAATGGTTCATAACTGTCAATAATTTCAACTGCATCAGTGAACTGCAAAGAGGTTATGGTCCTCTGGACTTGTAATGGCAAAGGTTCTTTGCAGTCCTGAGCTATCATAATACTCTTTTACCAATTGCATGTAATTTGTGGCTTTCCTGAGAAATATTCCATTGTTATTTGGTGCTTCATGAGGTCATGAAGACTCTACACATTTACAAAAGAGAAGGGTTTTCTTCATTTTTCCAATCTATGAGTATAAAGGAAGGATACAGGCGACCTAGACATTTACTTGAGAAAGATTCATTGTTCCAAATTTCAAAAATGAGTAACGAGAAAGTGCTAAAAGTTGTGGCTTCTGAGAAAAGGGAATTAGAGGTCTGGGGAAAAAGAAGAAACTCTCTGCTATATGACCATTTCTATTGTTTACATTTTTTTGATTATGAACATTTATTGCCTTTACTCATTAGTATTATGTTTTACATAGTTTATTTATTTTTAAAACTAGTGAATTTAAATCCATAGAAAAATGTGGAAGATTTGTATATTAATATAGTCATGATATATCACTGAATGAAAAGATGGAGTTAAAGACTAATAATATGTAGAGTATAACACACTTTGAATAAGACATTACATATATCCATCTATTTGTGTGCCCCGTGCTATTGTATATCTCCCATTGGGGGACTGGAGGAGGAGAACTTAAGAGTATTAATTTGATTTTAGACTCTTTTATGTTTTTTGAGTTGTTACAACATGTACATCTTACTTTCATAATTAAAATGACTAAAATTTTACAAAAGCAAATGCCCCAGATATCTATAGATATACAGATATATACACAAATCTGTATGTGTCTATTTTAATAAACCTAGAAGAAACTGTATGTACATGTCTATTTTAATTTAAATGGAATTAGGTTTTATATATTCATACTTACATTGAAGATCATATGGAAATATGAACTCCTGTCATTCAAATATTTTTGTGACTTGTACAGTGGGTTAAAAATATATGAATATTTGGAGAAATTCAAGGCAAAAATTTATAGCATCCTCTGAAGAGAGAATTGTAAATACCAGGATGATAGCTGAAAAAACAGCTTGGAGGTGTACTTCTTTAATTTTTTTTTTCCCTTGGAGTCTATGCTTGGGAAGGAAAAACTCTAGGTCTGGGAATTTCTGGGGTCATAACTCAGAAAAAAATGCCAGGTCAAGTATTATTTCATTTTGGGGAGACCTGACTTACACAGACATGACACTCTGAAGTTTAGATTTATCTAGAAAGACTCTTATTTGTCTTTGATAGCTGAGACAGGAGGGAGAGGATGAGAGAGATTTCTAGCTTGAGGGGAGAGGAAGGTTACTGGAAGGGGTGGCAGACAGTGAGAAATAGGAAGTTGAAATGGAGAGGATGGTGAAACTCTCCCTGTGGCAACCGGAGCCCAGCCGAAAAGTGAGTCCAGACGTGTCATTACTCACCAGGATAGAGTTTAGCCTGTTATTTTCATGCACTGTAGTAAAGTGGACTCTGACCATCTGGCCCGGGACACGATGGGGAGGAGTCACACGGGGGCAGGGCAATGTTCCCAGAAGTACCGTCTCTGAAGAATAAACCCTTAATAAGCTGGGAGGCAGCAATGGCAGGAAGTTACTCAAATAGCAGCAAAAGCAATCAAATAAATGTGGCTTTCGGGGCTTCCTTGCATCTCAAGTGTTCCTGGCATTGGTTTTCCTAACAGTTAACACTCTCGCACATACCGGTGCTCAAGGATATTATCTACACTCACCTCTGTTTCCATCGTTTACTAGAAATCATGCAGCTTTGGACATGACTAGGACTTTACAAGTGAAAGATCTGCATGAGAACATTTATGTCTAACATTCTTCCACCTTTCTGAGGTTCAAATTAGGGCAGGTACCAGATATTTCATGACATTTCATGGCATCTCATTTCTAACACTGGCCCCAAGTATCCAGCCCTAAGAAGTCACTTGGATGTATTGGATCTAATTTATTTCTTTTTTAAAATTAAGAATGGGTGTTGAATTTTTTTCAAATGCATTTTCTTATGTATGGAGCTGACCATGTGAGTTATGAAATAACTTTCTTTAAGATATTCTTACATTTCAAAAATTCTACTTCGTAACTATTTAATCTTCTCATAGTCTAAAATTAGAAGAATATAGGATTCAAACACTTTTTTTAAAAAGTCACTTGGTCTTGCTTTTCTACCTGTGAAAGAAAAATAGTGTTTATTGACACAACTCCAAGAGGTTCCGGGAGCAGTCACTACAAGGCATTCAGAAGAGAAATGGGAGCACAATTCCATTCCATCCCCAAAATTTCTAGACATAATGGCAAGGTGAAAGGCTATCTCCATTAATCTCCGTGGCTAATCATTTATGAAGAGTATAATTTGTAAAGCGCTAGAGAGATATAAACATCAGAGGTATCTGTTACCGATGCTCTCTGGGTTCCATCAACCAAACAATTTGGTGTTAGAATACTCCAGAAAGAAGAAATTAGGCTGGCTCATTTTACAAGTGAATGAAACAGGAGCAGTATCTGTTTTCAATCCTTATTCACTTCTTTAGAGAGTTCCTTCCTCACTAGAAACAACAGCACACTTTCTAGCATAAGTCATTGGCCTTAACTTTTTGACTTTATTTTCCACGAACGAGTATCAACTCTGAGCCCCACCCCTTCCCCCACAGCTCTTGGCAGCACCTCCCCACAGAAGTGGGGCAAAGACCAAAGCTGTAACTGACTCCCCTCACGTATGTCCGGCTCGCACCAGGGTAATGGGAGCTGTCTGCTATGAACAAGGACAAAGACCAAGTCTGATGACAAAGAAACAAATCAACCAACCAGCAATTCTTTCCCCAGATGAATCTCTAACTTCGATTTTCCATCCCCAGAGACTTAACTGATGGTGGAACAGAGAGGTCGGTGTTGCAGAACTGTGGTCTAGGGGGGCAGGGTCTGTCCTGAAAGGGCATTCCCAGCAGAAGGAGCGTTGTCTTTGATCTGGTCCTGACCGTTGCCCCTCCTTCACTAGATGGCTCCGTTTTTAGTACACGCTGGTCATATTCCCACCACAAAGCCAGTGTCAGGGACTGTCAGAAGTCTTGTGGTAACACTGGAATTTGGTTTCCATAAAAAGTGGAGCAAGGAGTCTCCTGAGAGAGTCTGAAGATCTCGTCAGATCTGGAAACTCAGCCTCAAAACAACCTAAATCAAAAGTTTAACTTATCTGAGCTTGATTCCCAAATATAATATATTCAGAAGCCTATATTCAGAAAGACTTTCTTTTATTTATTTTCATGTGGTATTGCCTTCAGTAAACATTCATTTTCTAATTTCCAAACCTGTTTCTGAGTTTCTAAAGGGAATATTTTTTGCCCACACACTGGAGAAAGAAGGAAGTCAGAGTGTCGTGTGGCCAGTGGCTAGTGTCAGTAAGAAACAAGCCACTGATGTGGGAGCCAGTGACCGTGTATGGCTGGGACAAAGACAGGGTAGAGCCAGTGACCCAGAGTCCCAGGGAAAAATTGGATTCCCTCTCCCTGCTTGGACATTCTATTAATGGCCACTTGTATTATAAGCCTTTCCATTCTTCAAAGAGGATAACATTGGTTATAGGGGAATAAAACCTGTAGTTTTATGGCAATGCCAGAACAAAAGAGACCAAAAATTGAGGAACTGGTAAAGCTCTTTGAGTCCAGCATGATGATTTTTGCAGATCAGACTCTGAGGAAAGGTGCCTTGCCCAAGAGCTTGCAAAAGGGAAAGTAAGAACTAGAGCACAGGTGTCTGAGCCTCTCCCAGCTCCACGCCCTCCCTCTCCTTAACACCTGCCTTAGTGAGGCTCCCAGGTGGTGTCTGCCCCACATCTCACTCTTGAAGTCTGCCCAGCTTCTAAGGGAAGAGATGAGTTGCTAGCAGGATTGCTGGAGGAAACATCTCAGGGTTCAGACTCAGAATCAGGAGGGAGTGCGCACTTCCCTCCCAGCCATGAGGCATCACCAGATCCTGATGAAGAAGGAGGCAGGATTCTAGATTAAAGGGTCTTGTGCCAACCTCCTCCAAAGTGCGGCTCTGAGAGGATCAACCACAGGAGAGATGGGAGCAAGAGGGGGCAGGACAGGGAAGAAGGGAGAGAGGAAGGGGAAGGGAGGGGCTAATGGTAGAAGGGGGAGGGAAGAAGGTAGCAGGAGGCGAGAAGATGGAACATAAAAGAGAAAAAACAAACCAGAAGAAGGAGAGGGAAGGGGGATTACTAAAGAAGAAACAAACTTGAGCATATCTTTGTGTTACTGGTTCAGAAATTCCAAATCTGAGCATCACATGGAGTCTGCTGTGTGCACCATGGAGCAAAAACACACTGGGTTCCTCGCACCCAGGGATCCCATTCTCATCCTGAGCAGTTGGAAGGGCCAAGTCCTTGCCATCTGCATGCTGAGAAGAGGGTGGACGAGGGACTCTCATTTCCTGACCTTTGACAGATGCGTCTCTGGACATTCCATAAATCCTATGCCAAGAGTGCTTCCCAACCCTGGATCAGACAAAACATTGCAGGCATGGGTGTTCTTTGATTACTTTTCAGACAGAAACGCTACTGAGAAGCCTCTAAGCCCCTTAAACAGATGTATGTGTTAATGTCCTTTGTCCAGGCAGGAGCCGCCTCCAGCTTTGCTTTGCTGAAGTCTGTGGGTGTCTTTGAACTTCAAATCGATTCCAGATTTTGTGTGAGTGCTGTGAGGGGCAGCATTCAGCCAGAAATGCTTGGGGCTGCACCAACACAAGCAGCTACAGAGGCTAAGTGGCTGTCCCTCTCCCTGATTCTTGCCACAGTTTGCCCTCTAGCTCTCAAATACATGGTGCTAAGAGGGGCAGAGATGCCAGATTGAGACTCTGACCACTTGGAATCTGTTAACATCTGTGAACGCTGGGCAGACCCCTGGGCAGACCCCTGGGCAGGGCCAACCATGGACCTATGTGTTTGCGGGCCTGAGAGGACCCCTGGGAAAAGACTGAGCGAGGCAGACAGATGAACTTACCAGAAACAAAGTCCTAGTGTTCAAACGAGTCCGGGGTTTATGAGTACAGCTTCGTGTCTGTAATTTGGATGTTTTCCCTGTGAGGAGGGATTCTGTGAGTAGTAAAAGAAAACAAAAGTGAAAGAACTGTTTATGCTCAAACTCTGCTTTGGTGAGCCTTTGACAAACTGTGAAGCACGAGGGGAGGGAAACATTCTCCCCGGCCAGAACACGGATGGGCTTGGGAAGGAAGGCGATGCGTAAGACCTAAAATTAAGGTCCAAAACTGTGTGCTGCTTTGACATTGGGTGAAATCAGGAGGGTCTCAAATGGCCTAACTGCAGGTTCCTCTCCTCACTCTGCTCCCGCTGATAAGGTCCCCTCGCCAAGCAATATTATGGGATGGACCCGGTGCCATCCTGCTTATCCTTGATTTGTGGATTTCGGTTCCCTGCCAGCCTGTGGAATTATTCAGATAAGCCAATCATATTCTCCCATAGGAAGCAAGGGCACGTTGCCCTTTTGCAAGTACAAAGTCTATTTGCCGTTCTCCAGTTGTTCGTTCTGTTCCCAACCCTGTGTGGTCCTGCGAGGGGTTCAGTGTCCTCCTTTGCCAGACTGTGAGTGTATGTGGCTCATAAACTGTCAATCTCGTCTATCCAGTGTCAGACATTCCCATAAGCCTAGGGCAGGAATTCCTCCCTCACCAACAGGGTGACTAGGAGGTGACCAAGCCAAGGCTTGGGGCTCCCGTGTACCAGTAGTAATGGTGGGGGTGCCCAGTGGTGATGGTGCCACCTGGATGCAGCAGAAGGAAGTGCCAGCGGCAGGACATAGCAAAAGCAGCTTTGGGAACAGCCTTGCATAACGTGCTTTTCAGGAACATCAACATTCTAATAGTGAAAACCTGGAGAAGAGTGAGCAGCTAGTCTTCTCCATTTCCTGGGGAATAGGAGACTGTGCTGGAAAACATGCCTGGATTCTAGTCTTTATTAACTAGCTGCGTAACCTTGGGGAAGTCATGTCCATCTCTCTGAGCATCGATTTCCTCTTCTATGAAACGCACGCTGCAAACTGGACTACATGTGCATGGGTGTAAAGGCTGATGTCAAAATTTTGGTCGAGGAGATGGAAATTGCAAAAAAAAAACACCCTCACATCTATCAATTCACTCATTCCTGTCCCAGCCCCACTCCTAGTGCACTCATCTCTGTTGTTCCAACATCTCCTTTCTTGCCTCCTCAGAACCCAGGTGAAGTTAGAGTCTGGGGAAAATATTTGCACAAGCTGACCTATGTGCCAAATTTTAAAAGCATGGGGATGATAGAGGAGAAATGAAAATGTCCTCTAGACAAGGTGCCTGGGGAAATTGGTCTGGCCTGAGTAAAAGGTCCATGTTGGAGAAAAAGAAGAGATTCATTTGGAGTGAGAAGAGATGGGCAGGGAAGATATGCCTGGAAATGAAAATCTCACAAGGATAAATGTGTGTCACCCGTTTGCGGGGTGGTCTCAGGAAAGTCACTTAACCAGACTAGATCTGTTAACAGAGACTAGAATGTTTGCACAGTGTTGGTCACCTGGCTACATTATACCTAGGTTGTATGGTAATGTGGCTAGGAAGCAGTGAAACTTTCCCTGGAGAAAGTTCTCTCAGAGATGTTATTGCTTCCTGAAGGTGTTTTATGACCCCAGGGATATGTTACAAAGTTGTGGTTTCCACCTGGATGGTGACCAGACTGTGTGTGAGGGATTTTGATGAGTTATCTGTGGGATACTTGGCGGTGTCTGTCATAGTCTCAGGCAGGCAAGATCCAAGCCCCTTTGGTCTCCACGTCACTGCTCCATTTCCCACCTTTCTCTAGATGCCAGCAACTGACCCAAAAATGACCAGTTTTGGGTGGGTACAGTTTGTTTCTACAAACTCTTCTATTTCCTTAGTTTGGTGTCTCTAGGCAGCTGTGATATCTATGTTTCAATGATGGGGCAAGCATGTGTGTCCTTTGGTACAACCTAGAAGTAGCTGGGTCAGTAGATCTGGTCTCATGCTCATTGTGAGGGCTCAGTAGAATCCTGATGCTTAGATTAGCCAAAGAACAAAAGTCTGGGCCACTCATGAAGGCCAAGAATGCAACTCAAAAGTATCATCAGGTTCCCTTACCAGCCTTTATCTACACACATGGAACATCAGGATTAGAAGCCATCAGAAGGCAGGCAGAATGGCATCACTGATCCTGCAGCACCCACCTACAGGTAGGTACTTAACAAAGATCCTGGACAAAAGTAACATTTCTTACATTATACCATATTATGTACTATTGTGGTATTATTATTATTATGATTGATACCTGGATTTATGTCATGTTCAACTATCAATGAGTCAGTTGCAAAACAATTGGCATGCATTGGCATGCATTGGATTTGGGGATACTCTACTATTCCTGAGAATAAACTCTTAGTTTAGTTTTAGTTCCTTAAAACTCTTAGTTCTAAGAGTGGAGAAAAAAACAATCTTTAAAGAAGAGAAAGAAGCACCAAAGGCAGGTGAGTCTGGAATTTCCTTAGGAAGTGGCCTCCTTAATACTTTTGCCTTGATAATAATATCACATTGACAGCAGGGCCTGAAAGGAAACTGAGGTCACAGCTGGAAGACGTAACAGAGGAAAGTACTGCTATTTGTTGAATGTCATCTTCATCACCAGCAGTTATACATACATTCATTCAACTTTGATTTTTACAAGCACCTGAGGTAGGTATTAGCTCTCTTTTTACAGATGAGGAAGTAGACAAAGAAAGGTAAAGACTCTAATCTGAGATTGCACAAGTGGTCAGTGCCATTGCTGGAACCCCAACACCTCAATCTTATCCTTCTCTCCTTGTCCAAATTCTTCCTCACTCAGGGGAAACTGGGGGTCCCGCCCAGGCTGCAAGAGTTTTTTAGAGAAGAAGCCACCTTGTAGGAGTTCTTTACTTAAAGCTCTAAAAATAAGACTGGCATCAAGGGGGCGGAAGGATCAGAGAGTAAGGAAAACACGATCAGATAGGGATGCTAGGGCAGATCTCCAGATCTGAGTAGGGTCTGAAGCAGAGTCAGAAGCCAGTGTGAACATGGGGATCAGGGAATCAAACTGAGGAGTATGGGGGTGATGGGCCAAGGGAGGGTAGGAGAGTGTTCTTGGATGGATATCTGGGAAGATCCTCTGGTCACAGTGGCCCAGCATGATGTGAAGGAGGTCGGCCATGTTTAAAATTCCGGAAGTTGGTTTTTTTTTTTTTTGATAATTTACTCATTTCATTGAATTCCTACCCTTTTCAGGGTCATGCAAAGATGTAAGTTCTCAGGGGCGGGGTTCCAAGGGACTTTATCACTCAGCTAGCAGCTTGGCTAATAGTATGCAGGATCAGATATCAAGCAGTAACTACTCAGCGATACTGGCTTCCTGTGTTTGGAAATGGTAAGGAAATTGTTCATTCATTCTACAAATATTTGTGGAGGATGCAAAAATGGAAAAGGGCCATCATGAAAGTTCAGATAAAATGCTGGGGGAGTTTAGAAGAGGAAGCTGGCATCTGAGCAAGGACTAAAATTCACCCTAGTTCTTGCATGTGCACAATTGCAATGTTTTCAATTTCTTCTTATAGGACTGACATTTGTGTCGATCACACTGTATTACAGTTATTTAGTTACTTGTCTGCTTCCCCCAATTAAACTGAAAACTTATAAATGGCAAGGATGGAAGCTTGTTTATCATTGGTCATCCATGGCTAGTAGTGGTATACATTTCAAAAATATTTGTTGAATTTTAACTGATTTTAAATTGATCAGACTCAGAGTTTGAGAGTCCTGATTCCAATTAGAAAACCCAGTCCCAGGATTTGCAATGCATAATCTAATACTCTCTCTATTAAAAAAAGAAAGGGCTTATGATGTTACCCTTCTGGGTGGAGTCTACACCATGGTTTTCTTGAATTTTCTACAGAATTGAAAACAGTGCTACAGACATGGAGAAACAACAGACATTTGCTGAGAACAATCAAATGATTCAACTTACAGCAAAATACAAATTAGTGTGACTTCAGAAAAGATTTTCATCATATCCTAGTCATTTTTTTCATTATATTCTCTAATCTCTAACAAAGAAACAGAAGACATTAGCTTTGTTTGCCAAAGATGCAAATAATGCAGAAACCATCTGTACAAGAGAACCAGATGTCTCATTTGCATTTGGAGTTCTCCAGGAGAAATGAATGTTGACAGCCTGAGAAATGCATTACATTTACTTTAATTGACATGCACTTAGAATTTTGAGACAAATCGTTTTCCAGGCATCAAATGCAAAGGTCAGTGTGTGCACTTGAAGAGCATAAATAACAATGAAGAAAGGTGAGGTAGCTAAGACAGGCACTAGAAGTTGGCCTTATCTGGAGGATAGAGAAGCTATTAGAAGCACAGATAAGCATTCGACTTCAATCAGTATTGCTTGAGACCCTGTCATGTACCAGTTGTTGAAAAAGCAACTTCTGCATTCATCATCTCATTCAATTATCACAAACCTGTATGGGAAAACTAATGAAACCTCATTCTGCAGATAAGGAAACGGAGGCTCAAAAAGGCTAAGCTGACTTGCCCATGTACCCACAGCTTGCAGATCTCTACATCAGGATTCAAACCTATGTTTTGTGGCTCCTTGACACCAGTCTCTAAAGCAGATGAGATAGGGAGGAACAGGTAGGCTCCCTGGTGTCAAAAGTGGGACTCGAGAGTCAGAGAGTCAGCAAGACCAGCCTGTCTGGCAAGAGGCACCACAGTGGAGCTTGTTAAAAGGTCTGCTGGAGACAGCAGTGCAGGGCTCACTAGTACTGAGTCCTAGAGGCCTTTACTAAGCCCTGAACCCTACACCCTGGCGGGGTAGAGATGCTACTGTCCCAGTAAAGTGTTGATGTAGATTGATCTTCTGAAGTCCTGGTCATTTTGGTTCAGTACAAACAGTGAGACCAGATACAGAGATTTTGGCAGAGCAAACAAGAGCCAAGCTATGAGGAAAAGGCAAATGGTCTGTTTTATCCTGTTACGTTTCCAGTTTTAGAATGAATACACTTTTGCTAGCTCAGAGAGAGTCTGAGTCCCCTTGAGCAGAAAGAGTTAACCCTTTGGGAATCAGATGGGAAGCTGGGTTGGTTAGGCTGTGAAAAAAAACAGCATTTAGCTCATTGAAACTGAGAAGGGGCCTGTGGGTTGCTGTTGTTCAGCACCAAGACGAGGAAATGGTTTATTGTACAACATTCAATAAGCATTTTTTTTAAGGAAGTGGGCTGTAAATGTGTCAAATGATAATTATTGATTGATCTCTGGGGAGGGAGATGTGTTGTACATGAATCATATTACTTGATAAACTGACTTAGGAATTAAATGCAAAATTTTACTCTGAATCACAGGGGCCTAGAACAGTTCTTAACTCTATTCCCATAAAGATATATCGAGAATGGAGGTCCTTTATATTTGTGTAGTCATTTATATATTTTCAGGATACATTCATACTCATCATCATTCTTGGTCATTCTTGTTATCTGGATTAAATTAAACTATATTTGGCCTGAGAAGGCCACCATACTTTGATTCCTTATATAACAACTGCAACGTAAGGTAACGCAGTACATAAAGGAACTGAAAGCCTGACTTAGGTGTTTATTTTTATAACAAATAGCTGAGTCACAGCAGCCTAAATTCAGTCAATCACAAGTGGCCAGCGAACCAGACCTTAATCAAATAAGGCAAACACCAAGCCATAACCAATCAAGATATTTCTGTACCTCACTTCAGTTTTCTGTCTATAAACGTTGCCTGCTAATATTGCAAACTGGACCCCTCTGAACCTCTTCTGCTTTGGTGGGCCTTCTAGTGTGTGAATCAGTCTTTGCTCAATTAAATTCATCTGAATTTAATTTATCTAAAGTTTTTATCTTAACACTTGGGAAGGGCAAAGTATTATTATCCTCTCTCCTTTTTATTTTAGATAAAAGAGCAGTGGTACAGAGAGAAGAATGAGTTACCAACAGAACCAGCATGAGGCTACTGCTGCTAATAATATTAATAATAATAATAATAATAAAAAATAACTTATTGAGCACTTCATACTCAGGGCCAAGCATTGTGCTAAGCACTTGATTAATATTATCTTATTTAACTGTCATCTCAGTTCTATGATGTAGGTACTATAATGATTTCCATTTGAATAAAGGAGGTGAAGTATCCTACTCAAGGCCCCATAAGCAGGAAATGACAGAGCTGGGATTTGAAACCCACAGTCTAGCTTCAGATTCACACTCCCAACCCTGTGCTCTAGTTCCCCTCTTCCTCTGTCCCTATTTAGTCCCATCTCCACTGTGAACCACCTGATAGTTTAGCAAGTGTCCCCCATCCTAAGGAAGTTGTATAACCCAGAACTATTGCGAGAATAAATGATAATGGGTATAAAGCCCAAGACACACAGCAGGTGCTCAAAAAAGACTAACCATTATGAAAACATTATGTAAACATTTGGAAAACACTGAGACTTTTCTTAGCATCAGGATTTCTTTTAGAGAGGAGATTCTAGATCTTGGGAAGCAAACTTTGATATGTCGGTTTGGGGCTGGAGGGATACACCCAAGTAGAAATTAAGGGACCCTACTTTGTGCTTAAGTGGGTTACAATTGCCATGGAGCTGGGTTGGAGTCAGGCTGCACACCTTACTCGCTACTGCATTTTGGTGCCTTCTCATGTATTAAAGGAGATATGGGCCCTACCTCATCAGACTGCTATAGTAATTCAGTGAGATAATATTAATACATGAAAAGTGCCTACGGCAGGATCTAGCATGGAGTAGGTATTGCAAAAAAATCAAAATTATTATATCTATGATCATTATTAGCTATGCTACCTTGATTTCTAACAGAATAGGAAACACAGCAAACAGCCAGGATACCGGTTCTGCTGTTCGTTAATCCATTAACTAATCAATGATAAGACTTTGTGGCAAAAGCTGCTGCCTCTAAGGATAAGAAAGACCAAGAGGAGATGCTGGTCCTCACTTGATGTTGGACGCATTTTATAATTCGTGATAAAAGCTGAAGAACAAATACGATCACATCTCACCATTTACTGCTTCCCTAGTTAAGCTTCAATACTTTATTGCAGAATTTCTCTTGGATTATATTTTAATTTTAAACACATATATGTATATATTACCACATACACATATGTAAGATATGTGTATGACAGCACTGAACAGTGACATAAACACATACATGTATGTATACCTCTACCTATACATATGTGTATATGTAATCTCATAGCCGGTTGAACAGCATGGAGGAATGAGCACCATTGTCAGCCAATGAGAGTTTTTGCTGTTGTTTCTTTTTAACCTAATCCTCATATAGTACTCACTATGTGCCTGGCATATCATATATATTAACCTATTTAATTCTCCTTATTTTACTCATGAGAAAATGAAGCACGGAAAGATTAGTATCGAGGTTACGCAGTGAGTAAACAGTGGAGCCAGTTGATAGATAGTTTCTGCTCTGGAGAAATGTCCTGGAAGTGCTTGCTAAAATGCCAAGAAGTATTAAGCAAGATGATAAAATTCATGTTTTTCCCAGCCTGGAGGCACCTCCTAGGCAATGATGGAGGAAGCAGAGGATACAGCAGAGGAAGCAGAGGCAATGGGGCGTGAGTGAAAGTCCCTTTGTAAATTCCATTCTAAACCTTACTGTGGCCTGAGAGGATGGACCAACAACCCAATGTACAGTAGCTGAAAGGGATAATTGTCAGAGGCATGTCATGACTTCATGAAATTTGAAGAAAAAAGATGAGAACGTGGATGCAGGATGTCTGGGAGAGCAGTTCGAAGGCACTATGCTTGAACCCAAGGAACAAGTGCTAATTAGGTTATCACTGTCATTCCCAGAAACCCATCCCCCGTCTCCCAATTGATGCATGTAATGTGCCCTTTTAAATTTGAGTGGCACAAGAAAGCAGCCGATAGGCTTTCTGAGGACACGTCCTGTTCTTCCAGCTTCAAAGTCCACAGCAGCAGAGATCCGGAACCCTGCGTGGAGGGCCCCAGTCCAGGCCCCAAAGGTAGCCTGTCGCAGAGTGTGAAGACATATTACTTGTTCACAGTGCGCTGAGCTCACACACGCTTACGGTCACGCCTAATCTTCACTGCCCTCCTCCAAGGCTATATTTCTCCTAAGGGAACATGACATCTTTACTCTGACAAAATGTCATGAATGGGAGATGAAGACAGACTACAGCCTTCTAGCTGCCATTTATTTGAAACTGCCTGTTTATTTGAACAAGAAGTCCAGTTCTATTTTCCCTTGAGCCAACAATGCAAGATTTTTCCATAATTTATTATGTGATTATTTAAGAGACATAAATGCTTATTTCTCTTCTGATTTATGTCTGATGATCCTCTTGGGATCCTTTAATGATATGTAGAAAAGATATACCTTTATGTATGACCTGAAGTTTGAATCCAGAAGGATACCGAACAATGAAATGTAGAAAAATGGCTGTAACACCACCATCTTCTGGCTAATATGTGTCTATGTTAAATGACTGAATTGAATTTGGAATAGACACAGAGTTCAATGAAAAAGCAGATCTGGTCATCCCATCTGCTCTACTTATTAGCTGTGTGACCTCACTCCTGTCTGAGTAAGTCTCCTCATCTATAAAATTGAAGAAAGTAATATTGAATTAGCAGCACTATTCTAGTTACTACTATGGCAGTGTGACCCACATGCATGGCATCTTATCCGAACTTATCTTATGCCATAATCATCTTAGTCTTGTAAGTATTAGTGGTTTTGTACATATCATCTCCTATTTACGCCAAAATAATTTCATAGCTTAATAGTTTACAGAGGGGTTCATGCCCATTAAATCAATTGATCCTCACCATAACCCTGGTAGATAGGACAAGTAAGCATTATTTCACTTTAGAAACAAGGAATTAAGGCTCAAGGAGATTTCAATAATTTCCCTAAGCTCATACAGCTAGGATGTGGTAGAAGGGACCACAAGCCTGGCACTTCTGATTCACAGAAACCATCTTCCCAGGTCTAGTACTGGCTAACTAGAAAGACACAGACTTTCACTAACGTGGGACTGTTACTTCGTCCTTGAGCCCACTTTCCTTTCTACTCCCACTCCCAGGGCCTAACACCGTCCTTTATGCATAATAGATATTTGCTGAATTCATTCATTCATTCACTCATTCATTCAGTATTTATTGCATATCCATATGCCAGGCACTCTGCTAGGTGCTAAGATGCTATAACAAAAAAGACTGACATGATCGTGCCTTCAAGGAGCTTATGATGTAGTAGGAAAAACAAAAGAGGGAAGAAGGAAGAAAGGAAGGAAGGAGGGAGGGAGGAAGGGAGGGACGGTCAAAGGGAGGAGGAAGGGGAGCAAACTGGCCATGGATAAATACTCCTTATTTTTTAATCTGAATAAAATACAAAAGATTAGGTCCAGCCTGGGTCATTCTTCTTAGTGGTGCCCAGAAAGCAGTTGGTCCTAGGCTCAGAGTGATATTTTTATCAATACTGTAAAGATTTCCTAAAGGTGGCTTGTCGCAGCTTTTCTGGATTGCTGGGGAGGAAATGTGAAGGTGTGTCCGGCATGGCTGCAGAAGGTCACATAATGTATGATTGCAGTGAAGTCACGAGAAGCTTGCTAGCTTCATTTTCTGTTACTTCTCTTCATCTAGATGAGAGACGTGTTTATTTAGGAATGTTCTCCCTGCCCTTGACTTAGGAACGAGTCATACATTTTATAATTCCCATAGCAGACTTCAATTTTTTGTGTGTCTTTTCTCTTTGGTACAAACTCATGGACACTTTCTCTGAAAAACCAGCTCTGAATTACATACCATTGTTTCCAATGCAGTTCAGTTACATAAAGTGTAACAACACCGAAGAATAATTTTTTGGCATGGTGATTTCATTCAATAGCAAGGGAAGGGAAATAGCACTTTTGATCTCCTACCTTATAGCAGGTTCTCCACCCTCCTCTGTTTTGTTCACTGTTTTATCTTTGGTGCAGGACACAGCGGCTCTCAGTAAATAAATGTTTCACGAATGTGTAAATAAATGACAGTAGGGCAATATTGTGACTCTGCTTATTTTACTTACATTACCCAAACTGCCAATAAGAAAATTGATTTCCTACATTTTACGAAAATATTTGTAAAAGAATAAAATTGAGTTCTCCTTCATTCAGAATGTGTTTTGAAAATTATTGAGTTTCAGGCTTTTTTTTTTTAAATTTCCTGCTTTCCAAATAATAGGCACTGACAATAATTTTCTCTTCCCAGGCATGATTGTCATGGCATATTTGCAAACATTATGTGCATAACCATTAGATAGAATAATAGGAAAGTATACATCTTCTAAAAATTCAGTGCTTGAGTAGCATGAATAATTTATAAAACCCGACCCTGTTATAAATAAGTAACTCATGCTATTAATACTACTCTGCTAATGTATAAACCAATAGCAATGGCCATAAGCAAGAAAAATGGCCTGCCAGTCTTGCAATCCTTTATAATGTCATATTTCTATTTCTACTGCATCCTCTCCAAAAAAAATCATATCCGTCACTACTGGAAATTAATTACTCATGTTCATGTAAATTACATGATGAAATCCTTGAATAATTTTGATGAATAAAGGATATAATGGCAAACCAACACCAAAAGATGTATGGGCTATAATTAATTTTGTTTCTTAACCAGGTTTTTTTTTTAAAAAAAGTCTAAAGATAGGATTTTTTTTTAAAGATTACTGAGTTCTGGGATCCTTATGTCTTGACTCATTCTCTGACTCAGAGTTTCTTAAATATTTTCAGAGAAATCAGAACCTTCTTTTAGAATTAGAAATCCTCTTCTCAGAAGGATGCCCATCTGGACAGAAATTCGCGTATAATCTCACAGGGTCAAATCTCATGTGAATCTTAGCTATCCAGGTCCAAGCCTTTCTCTCTGTAGGACAGCAACAGCAAAGCCAGCAGGAAAGAGAGAAAGTGAACTCTGCTGAAAACCCACCCAGTTTCAGCTCCGTGTTTCTACTAGCTGCTGCTATCGGACACGACCTTTCATTTTGGAGACTCCAAAACTACATTGAATTTCCAACTGAAAAACGTTGACAAATTATTTCCAAGAGTTCCCACAAAACATGGCTTAGGAACTGTCCCCAAGACCTTCTGCCCCATTTGGCAAGCAGGCCTCACAGTGCCCGCATATGGGTGAATAATAATAATGCCAGCTCTTGTTTGTTGAACATATATAATGTGCCAGGCACTTGCTAAAGCATTTTACTTTATGAGGCAGGTTTTATTTGCATTATTTTCCAGAGGAAGAAACTAAAACTTAAAATGTCAAATGACTTGCCACAGGTCATGCAACCTAGACATTCAGATCCAGGTAATCTGACTCTGGTGGCAACCATGAGTGCAGGTTTCCCCGGAAGGATGGGGATGGGGGTCCTACCTGTAGAGATTTTGGATTAAAGATGAAAACACACTTTTGCTCAATACCACTTGAGGCTAAGGCATGCGATCTTTTTTTTTTTTTTTAACAACTTTATTGAGATATAATTCACATACCGTATAATTTAACCCACACCTCTGGGGAGCTGGTTCTCTTCTGCTTCCTTTCTTTGCTTTCTCCCCAATTAAAAATGTCTTTTTTGTACCTATACTCTTAAAATTTTGTTTTTATGGTCCTTTTTTTCCCATAACTTTTATGTTTGCATTTTTAAAATCACTCCGGTCTGTTCAATAAACGTTTACTCTCTAGACCTTGAGCACCCAGGGGAGAACAAAATGATGCTGACCTTGTCCTCATGGAGTTTATATTCTAAGTTTTCTGGTATTAATAGAATCCATGTGCTTTAAAAGCTGTTATTGCCAGAAAGGTTTATTCACACATGTGGCAGCTGAGACAAACCTATGTGTCTCCCATCCCCGTTCTTCATTTAAAGGCCACTTCTTTATGGTCTGATATATCTAAAGACCACCCAAAGTCGAAGACCACATAGCTAGTTTCCTCTGTGACCTTTGTGGCTTCAGTTTCTTTTCCTGCCCATTGAGGATAGAAGTGCCAGTACTACGGTATCAATTTACATTCATATTTTCTCTCCAAATTATATTTTGGCTTGTGTATTCATGCCTTTTTTTTTGTTTTGGAAAGGATTTGATACTTCTTAAAGACATCATAAAATATGTTTAAATCAAATAAAACACAGCAGTCAGATGCTAACCAAGAAAGAAAACCTAAGGCTTAAGAAATTTGCAGATATTAATCACAGAACTTTTCTCCAAGTTTCCATAGATCTAGGAAACCATCAAAAGAATATTTTTCAGTAGCCCATGAGGCACCAAATCCTTTGCATTGCCCTAAATTTTGTCTATGAAAACCTTTTTTTTCCTCTTGCTTTTTTATTATTATTTTTTCTCCCTCTTTCCTTTGGCATGTTTTCACAGGTTTTCAGAAGTTCCTCAATAAAATAGCCTTTGCCTTGATCTTTTGGGAACATTCCTGAATTCATCTTCTTTAAGACCTCTCTTATTTTAACCAGTCTTTATAGCCTGTGATAAATGCTACATAGTTTTAGTCATATCCAGTATTGAATATTCTCAGTAGAAAGAGCCATACTTTAGAGTCATATAAACTGGGTTCAATTCTAGGTCTGCTTCTGAGAAAAGCTGTGTCCTCGGGTAAGGCACTTTCCTCTCTGAATTGGCTTCCTTACCTATAACACGGAGGTAATGGCATCCTGTAGGCTTGATTTCAAGTCTAAATAGGATAATATTTGTGGCAGGTAGAATAAGGACCCCTGCCCAAACATGTCCATGTTCTAATTTCTGGAACCTATGAATATGTTAGGCTCCAGGACAAAGGAGACTTAAAGTTGAGATGGAACTGAGGTTACTAATCAGTTGACCCTGAGATGGAAGATTATCCTGAGTTATCCGGGTGGGCCCAATGCAATGACAAGGGTCCTTATACTTGGAAGAGGGATACAGAAGAGTCAGTGTCAGAGTGATGCAGTATGAGAAAGACAACAGTGACCTTTATGGGCCCTGAAAACGGAAGGGGTAGCCTCTAGAAACTGGAAAAAGGTTCTCCCCTAGAGTTTCCAGAAAGGAATGCATCCCTGACAACATCCTGATTTTAGCCCAGTAAAGCCCATTTTGGATTTCTGACCTCTAGAACCGTAAGATAATAAATCGGTGTTGTTTTAGGGCAGTTTGTGAGTTCATAACTTTGCCAGTTTGTAAGTTTTTGATTATTTTTGATAATTTGTTACAGCAGCAATGGAAAACAAACACAATATATACTCTCCTTCCCATTTAAATATCACCGTTAAGCTTCTTTGTTACACTGAGTTTGTCCATCTCCTCTTTCTTGGACCATTGAATTCTGCAGTCAAAAACCTGCTCCATAAATACGTGCATACATTATGTCTCAATAAAAAAATTTGAATGACAAAAACAAAAACAAACACACCAGAGCTTTAAAAAAAAAAAAAAAAGAAACTGCTCCCACAGCCCTCTGAGATGTGCTGCTCCCTGGGAGGCCGGCAGACCCAGGGGCCAGTCTCTCATTGACAGTCAGTGGTTTTCACATCTGGAGCCCTGGGCTCTGCCTTTAATCATATTTATCCTTTAAGGACTCCAGCCCTGTCCTCCTCTTCTCTCCACGTGTTGCCTCAGACAAGTTCAGGAAAGAAGAAAGACTCTTAGTTAACAGCAGATTATTTCTTGGCACAATCTTAATCCATTCTTTTACAAAGAATCACCATCCTTTTCCCTGGCCACCTCCTTGGCCACCCTGGAATGTGTTTGCTGGGCAGAGCCTTTTGTCCTGCTTGATCTCTTCTTGAACTTGTCAACAGATATGTTTCATTGAATTTCTGATTTTCAATATTTAGCCTCATAGTGTTTCACCTTCTCGCCCTCTCTTTTCCTCTGCTATCATGCCTATCTGTGTTTGTTCTTCAAAGACTTCAGCATTTTTTTTTCACTTACTTGAAAGCTTTCTTTCTACGACCAAAAAATTCCTAGCTTATG
The DNA here is from genome assembly GCA_963575035.1 of Avahi laniger. Taxonomy (NCBI): domain Eukaryota; kingdom Metazoa; phylum Chordata; class Mammalia; order Primates; family Indriidae; genus Avahi; species Avahi laniger. Next base: position 27,216 of record CAUYSK010067154.1, on the reverse strand, counting down.
ATATCAAGAAAAGAGACTAAAGATTTCATGCTTTAGAGATTCCCTGTTTTAGATATCTAACGTTTTTCCTTTCTATTCCCAAAAGAATTTTGTGAGACTCCAGAGGCAAAATTACTCAGCTTTTGAGAAATTGAAATGAATCATTGTGTGATCAGAGATTATAGTGAATTTCAAGTTATATATCACAACATTACCTGGCCATAAACAGTGAAAATTCTACTAGCTGACTTGTCAGTAAGCAAATACAAAATAACATTATTTAATCCTTTATTAATATGAGCATTTTAAAAAGATTTCAGTGCATAAATCTTTATTTATTTATTTAATGTTTTTATGTTGTTGTGTTTCCCCCCCATCACCTAATTTTTTCTATTTTTAGTAGAGATGGGGTCTCTCTCTCGCTCAAGCTGATCGCAAACTCCTGAGCTCAAGCAATCCTCCTGTTTCTGCCTCCCAGAGTGCTAGGATTACAGGCGTGAGCCACTGCGTCTGGCCAATGCATAAAGACTTTAAAATATTTTATATCTAACCTTCTTTTCCTATTTTGACAAGTGCATGAAATTTACCCCAAGCATCCATCTTCTCTTTGCTTGGAGTACCCTGTACCATAAATCAATTTTTCGTTGTGATACATATTTATACATGTCTTACACATTTCAATTTTATACACATTTAACCTTATTTTTTTTCCTTTCCACGTATCATCCTTTAGCAAAACTTCTAAATAGCTTATATTCCAACCTGAGCACTGTTCACTCATAATTCCCCACACGAGCCATGAGCTTCTCTTCTCCTACTGGCCAGCATCAGTCCAGGCATTTCGTAGGCAAAAATTTCCCCCTTTCACATAAATTCTTATTTCTTTCATAACAATTACTTTCATCTCTTGAAGGAATAGAGGGTCTACAGATGTTTTGTAATCAAATAAACTGCATTTGTCAATACTTACTGACCACCATCTCCAGGCCAGGCAAAGTGCTGGACGCTGAGGATAAAATGATAAACTAACGACAGTCCCTGTCTTCATGGAGCTTGTAATCTAAACATGCAAAAACACTTCTTTCAGCCTGTTTTCTCACATATAAAGCAGGAATTGAGGGAAATGAAAATAAAATGCTTAGAACATAATGTTTGGCACAAATTAGATGTTCAATTATTAACATAATATATCTACCATAGTAACAATGATAATAACCATTATGACCATTATGGTGAAGAAAAGTATTGGTCTCTTACTTCATAGGCTATGACTTTAGCCCCAAGGCATTTAGATTATTAGCTCCATGATGCTTTTTGGAACAGTAAAAAGAACTTACCTGAGAGTTTAAGCCCCAGAATCAGATGGGTATGGATAGATTTAAATCTTAGCTCCACTAGTGACTAGCAGTGTAATTTGAAGCAAGTTATTAGTTTTCAGGTTTTATTTTTCTCACCTATAAAATATGCATAAGAGGTTCCATCCCATGGAGTTTTTGGGAAGATTAAATATGAAAATAACTCTTAATGCATTCAACACAATGCTTGGGATCTGGTAAGTGCTTTATAAGTATTAGGCATAGATAATATCATTATCTCTTAATTCTGGTCTGCCAGGAGTCTGGGACTTCAAGGAGACAGGAAATATTAACACGAAAATCCATTAGAGAGGTGAATCTTTTATTTGTTTGTTCTTCAGGTGTGTGAATTCAAAGCAATTTCACAACTCATAAGTATTTTGGAAAGGTTAATTTGGAGGCATTGCTCAGAATAAACTCAGAGTTTAAGATGCAAAAGAATAGTGAGAAAGCTATTGACATCATTAGAGAACTAAAGTTACAAGAATGTAGATCGATGGATTCCATACCCCTTTAGTCAAATTTGCATGACTGAAGTATTTCAGGACATTCTTCGAATTTTTTCTTCTCTTATGGTTTTCTCTCAATTCCATACCATACCTATACAGGCTGGTCAAAGCTCAATAAAGGTGAATTTTGACCTCTTTCTTTTTAACAATTGTGACGGTCCTTCTTACTCATTCCTTCAAGTTCTTTGTTCTTATATTACTTGTGTGGTTCCTATTTCCACTGTTATCTAATCCATTAGACACAGAACTTGGAGCCAAAGAGTTTCAAGGCTAAAAACTGAAACCAAAGCCAAGCAAAAGATGCAACTAAATCACTGACGTCAAGAGGCCAAGCTGAGCAAGAGATTCCAGGTACCAGGAAACGAGAATCTGAGAAACCAGAACATTTATTCATTGCTCCAGTATCCATCGAACTGATGCGACTAAGAACCTACACAGTTTCATAGACTGAATTAGGATCTGGGAGTGCAATGACTTGCAAAGGCCTGGCCTTGTGGGGCTTACCTGCTATGGTGATGGCAGGCACCAATCAAATCATTGCAAAATTGCACCTAGGAGAAGTGCTACAGAGGTGATGTCTCAAGGGCTATAAGAGGAGATGCCTGGAGTAGTTTCCTAAGTCTCAGGTGCTTCTTACAGGACACGGTTGAAGGTGTGATTTGTAAGTGTCTGGAACATTAACTGCCATGTGAGTTGTATTTAACTCATGCTAGTTTTGAGCTCAGGGCCTCATGAAGCATATGTAACTCACGCATCTCTACCTTGGGAGCCACGTGAACTGTTTTTCAAGTGGCATATAACTCACACACAGAAAACAATAAAAAAATAACAATTTTTCATTAAATTAGAAAGGATCATTTTGTTTTCAAAATTTTTATTCTATTTTCATCATAAAACACTGTGGCCCCACAGAAAAAATTTTTTTTCTAGTGTGGCAGTCAATGTGCTAGAGCCCTGCAATGCTCTGTATCTTTACATTTGCATGCTCTTGGCTTCATCTACTCTTCTTCCCTTGGACTTCTACTTTCCTGGAATAGCAAGTCAAAATTTGTCTTGACTGTGGCCCTTCCAGATCTTAGTGGCTTTGGAAGGACACCAAACAAGGAACCAGGACACGGAACTCAGTTCTGTGTATCTAGATCCCACCCCAGTAATGACCTGTCTGCCCACATACTCTCTGTACCTGGCTGAGCCCTTCCCTGGAAGGGATTGTACACATTTTACATTTGAACCCTCTCTTGTATCTCTTTCACTTACTTCACACTCCTTTCCTATATTTCTACTTTGACACTTGGGTAAGGTCTGCACTTCACTAATATCTCTTAGGTGTTGTCTCTTCTAATATTCTCTCTCTCTTTTTTTTTTTTTAAAGAGACAGGGTCTTGCTCTGTCACCCAGGCTGGAGTGCAGTGGCATGATCATAGCTCACTGTAATCTCAAACTCTTGGGCTCCAGCGATCCTCCCACCTCAGCTTCCCAAGTAGCTAGGACTGGAAGCGTGCACCACCATGTCTGGCTAATTTATTTTTATTTTTATAGATGCGAGGTCTCTCTATATTTCCCAGCCTCTAACATTCTCTTTAATTGTGAGAAGACTCCATATTCCGGACTGTACATGCTGAAGAGTGAGCAGCTAACAGCGTCTATTTGAAACACATGGTCATTGAGATGCATAATCACTGACGTGCTCTCTGGCAACTGGGCAAGAACAGCAAGCAACCACTAAATGAAAATAGTTAGTGTTCCTTTTACTCAGGAATAAACAGAGCCTCCCTGTCTTCTCTTGTCAATGCTCACATCTGCAGCTGTCAGCGAACATCCCCCAATGCCTTGCTAAACACGGAGGAGGGGAGCTTCCAGGGCTTTGATTATTCTCAGAATTTTGCTCCTTCTGCCTTTATTTCTTCTCCACCCAGTTCTCAGGGATCTGAGTGACCCCACTGCAATTCTTCTGCCTCCTAAATGACATCTGTGGCTTCCCACTCTCCTCTCATTACCATGGTTCAAGACATCTTCTTATGTTTACCACTCATCTGTACTGACGAACTCATTTCATTCACACACTGTACTGGAGAAGGGAGAAGGGAAAGCGTTAGGTTATTAAGTATGAAATGTTCCATTTCCTCAAGTACAAAGTTTTGACAATTGATATCTCTGACATTTCACTTTGACACTTCTTGTTTTCGTTTATTGTGAAGGCACATCCTCAATCTTTCAAACACGTGTTTTTTTGGCTTGTGATTGTCTTTCAAATTTTTTTAGAGCAATTTTTTTGAAACCATGAATAAGTCGAAAATTCGTGTTACTTTTGAATATGAATTCTTTCATGTAACCAATGCAGCTCAGAAGCTCAAAATATCAGCGAAGTGTTTGGGAAGGATGTGGCTAATGAACACACAGTATGTTGATGGTTTGAGAAGTTCCGTTCTGGTGATTTTAATCTTGAAAATGAGCCACATGGGTAACCTGAGACCAAGGTGGATAATAATGAGCTGAAAGCTGTGATGGAAGCAAATCCTTCTCAACCTATCCGTGAATTGGCAGCAAGGTTTGATGTTACTATTCCAACAATATTGGACCATTTGAAACAAATAGGCAATGTAAAGAAGCTGGATAGAAGGGTTCTGCATGAATTAAACAAGCATCAGAAGAGAAATCATCTCAAAGTGTGGCTTTCTTTGCTGTCATGACATAAAGGCAAATCATTTGTGCACCATATGGTTACATGTGATGAAAAATGGATTCTTTTTGACAATCGCAAGTGCTTGGCAGAATGGTTGAATAAAGATGAAGTGCCAAAACACAGTCCAAAACCGAATATTCATCAAAAAAGCTAATGAAGTCTGTTTGGTGGTCCAGTGCTGGCATTATTCACTACAACTTCATGAAACCTGGTCAATCGATTACAGCAGATGTCCACTGCAACTAATTGGATGAAATAATGAGGACGCTTGTGATTAAGCAGCCAAGATTGGTCAATAGAAACAGGCCAATCCTCTTGCAAGACAATGCTCGCTCATAGGTCACACAAATAAAGCTGCTGAAACTACAGAAGCTGTTCTTGGAAATTTCATGGCCACTTCCTCTCCAGCCTTCTTTGCTGCTGGCATAAACAAGCTACCATTAAGATGACAAAACCGTGTCAATAGTTTAGGCACACACTTTGATTAATTGTGCTGCTTCTTGTTTGAAATATAATAAACTACACTTTGATTCAAAAACGGACATTTCATATATAATGACCTAATATTAACACACACACAGAGACAACATGGCCAACCTGAGAATTTTCAGCAAGTCAGTAGCAGAGCTGAGACTAGATCAGAACGTTTGTCTTCTCATTCATGACTCTCTGCTCTTTCCACTAAATTATGTTTGTTTTTGTTTTCACATAGGATATTTCAGCCAAGAAAAGTGTACTGGCTGTCTCCCATTTTCCTGTCTCAGAAGACCCTCTGTTCTCTGAGAGCCTATCAGCAGCCTTTACATTTGTCCTTGTTCTGTGGCCTCCCGTTGGGCTAAGCCACTGGGAAGCCCTGGCAAGGGGCAAAGGGTGAGGAGCAGTTGCATCCCTGCTCCCTTGCTGCTGGGCTAGGGGTTTAATCACTGTGCTCCTCCACCCAAGGCCTCAGTTCCTGTTGAGTGTCTCTCTCCTGTAACTCTCTTTGAGCTCAGATAACCACTTTCTTCCCTTATCCCGTTAGACACTTTCTCCCCTTACCCTGTCAGACCCAGGGATGCTAATGGCTCCCAGCTGGTGCTACCTCTTGCATGTTTTCCCATCCCTTGTTGATTTTCTGGTGCTCAGTCAGGACAAGGATTGGTACAGAGGCTTGTGAAGGAGTTTATTCCTTTCGGCCATAAGGTACCTTTCCCCCGAACTTTTTTGCTCTCCTCAAATTTGCTAATGGAAATACTTCACACCTTGTGAAATATGCTTACCATGGTGGAGCTCCTGAGAGGTGAGCAGTACCCACAGAATCCCATCTCCCTTACCACCAAGATGTTCCCTAGGACATCCTGAGGGATTTCCACCAAGTCCAAGAAGGAAATAACCCCCCCAACACACACTACGGGAGGTACAGGATAGGCGTTCATGGACAGGATCCTCTCATTTCAGGGTAAGAGAAAATTGGTGGGCAAGTGAGGGAACATCCTCCTGGATCTGTCTTTGGGAAGGCTAATGTTGGTCCTATATCAAAAATTGTACACAGGCCCTTTAGTTTTAATGATTAAATCCCCAAGTGTGAAAAATGGTATTTGATACTAAACTGGAAAAAGTGCTTGTTTTCTGTGGTTGGCAGGAGTGCACAGAACTGCAGAGCCTCTTTCAGTGAGGTCTCCCTGATACGGAATGCCCAGGGCCCATCCCACTACGCAGTAAACACCCTTGGAAGGCCCTAAGGGAATGTTCCCAGTGACCACTCAGTGTTCCCTGGAAATCTATGGGCGGCTCCGAGGTATGGTGGTTTCAGCGTCTTCACACCACCATCGTCCAGTGCCACATCTCTCTCCTCCCCACACTGTCTACACCACTGGGAAACTATAAGTGAATGTGTCTCCAGGCAACATGGGGCCCACCAAACCATAAGGCCTGGACAGTATCAGGTTGTCATGACTGTGACCTACTCTTTGAAAAGCCTGCTACAAGACAATTACCTGAGTTAGCCATTCTGGCCCAGATAATTCCAATGTTATTGTCATCCTCTACAAACAGTTTTAATTTCCCAAAGCTTTTCCAAATCCTCTATTTCCTTAGAACCACCTTGCAAATCTATACTCTTGGCAGGACAATGACTGTTATCCTGTTTTCACAGAGAGGTTAGGAAACTGAGATCATGATTTAAGTTCTCAGAGCTAGCTATTGGCAGGACTGGGATTAGAAATTAGGTCTCCATATATTCCCTGCCTTCCCGTTCCCTCCTTTTCACTACATTAACTTCCATCCCATGATGTTTGTATGCACAGTTTATCAATTTTGTTATTGAAAGTGCTTCTAACAATATTTTAATGGAGTTCTTATTCTTCTTATTATTATAGGAAATTCTAAATATTACTAAATTGTGTATTCAAAAGGTTTGTATTCCTTAACTTAAAAAATTATTTATAATGCATTTTACCATTGAAAGTGTGAAAAGATTGTGGTTAGAGTCTCAAAGTGGCCCCATGAAACTGTAACATAGTAGAGGAAGAAGTATTAGCAGAAGAACTGGGCTCTAAATTCTACTACAATCTACCTCCCTAGTCTAGAGCATGAATCTATGCAAGTCCATAACCCCATTGAACTTGGAGCTTCCCAGAAGAACAGTAGGTTCACAGAGGATTAAGTGCCTCCATGTTGCGATGCCAGGATAGGGGCCCAAAGGCCACCCTTCCAGGGACTGGTTTCCTCTAAGTCAAGTATCATAAGTGGATAACTAGCCTCCCTAAGTCAGATCTAAGCTTCTTGCTTTGAAACCCTCCTACTCACAAAGCTGTGTGTATCACGTGTCCTGGCACTAAATGACCAAGGAATAAAGAAGCCTCATTGCCATTGACCGAATTCCCCTGCTGTGATGGGACCAAAGGGGATTAATTGTTGAGAGAGCTGGCGCCTCCTCTAGAGATGCTCGCTGAGTGTAAAAGATAACATGCACGAGCTGTGGGAGGCAAAGAAAGACGGTTTTCCCACTTAGCACCCTTTGGGGATTTTTTATTTTTTCATTTCAGGGATGTTCATTATTAGAGGGGTGAAGTTTAAACATAAGTTCCACACACTGTCCAATCCACATGGAATCCCAAGAGTTGGGAAAAGTCCCAAGTAATCCTCTCTCCACATCAGCACCAAAATGGGAGAATAGCTCTTCAGTATTCGCTGGTCAACAATGTATCCAGCACTGTCCTAAGCCCTGAAATGTAGATAAATGAAGTTCAATCTCTGTCCTTGAAGAATGTATTTTTGCAATGGGGCATCAGATGGAAAAATATCATAATGAGAAAATAATTTCTACTTTTTTTTTTTTTTTTTGAGACAGAGTCACACTCTGTTGCCCTGAGTAGAGTGCTGTGGCATCAGCCTAGCTCACAGCAACCTCAAACTCCCTGGCTCAAGCAATCCTCCTGCCTCAGCCTCCTGAGTAGCTGAGACTATGGGCACACACCACCATGCCCAGCTAATATTTCTAATTTTAGTAGAGACAGGGTCTCACTCTTGCTCTGGCTGGTCTCAAACTCTTGACCTCAAGCAATCCTCCCACCTCGGCCTCCCAGAGTGCTAGGATTACAGGCTTGAGCCACCTCATCTGGCCATTTCTGAGTTCATAATGAGAAAGCGATCCTTGTCATCTATGCTTCTTTGAAAAAAAAATTTAAAATTTTTAAAGTATTTTAATGGAGGCTAGGAAACAATACTACAGGATTGAACTGAAAAACTAAAGCAACAAGAGAAGGGATGCAGGTTGGGAAGGGCTTCACAGAAGAGGAAAAATTAAGCAAGGTATTGAAAGAGGAATAGCATTTCACCAAATTGGGAAAAGAGGGAGGGAGAAAGAATAAGGAAGGGTGTTCTAGGTAGAGTTAATACCTTATGCCAGTATGTCTCTACCTCAGCACCACAGACAATTTGGGCCGAAAAATTCATTATTTAGGGAGCTGTCCTGTGCACTGTAGGACGTTTAGCAGCATTCCTGGTCTCTATCCACTAAATATCAGTAGCACACTATTGCTGGTTGTGACAAACAAAAATGTCTCCAGACATTAGCAAATGTTCCCTCAGGAACAAGGTGAATGGCATGTTTGGGGGATGAAAGTCCATGAAGCTGAAGCCCAGTGTTCACAGACATTGGCGGCCAAAGGTAACTTTGGCAAGTGAGTTGTGGCCAGTTGAGTGGGAGGAGGTTAAACGCTTGCCATGAAATTGACATAATTCTCTATGCCCTACCAATCCAGATGGGAATTTCAAACAGAAATGGCACAACTTGAGTTTCAAAACGATAACTGGAAGTGATATTGATAAAGGCTTGGAGGAGCAGAGCCTTGGGTCAGAGAATTCAATTAGAGAGTGACACGTCCTGTAAGAAAACTAATACACCTACCCTGCTTCCTTGTCACTCAGGTCTGCAGATTAGTCCATGACTCTTATCCTAAGGACTTCCTCTCAGGCCCAGCCAAACATGCCTGGCCTTGACTCTGCACTGTTAGCTCATTCTTCTGAAGGCTGAGAACACCTGCAGCTCTGCCCCCTTATTTTAGCAACAATTTTTGGAGCAGCCAGAAGCTTACACCCAGAAGCTCTTTCAGTTGTTTGTTGTGTTGTTGCTAATGGAGCCTGAGGTCTAACAGGGGTTTCCAGGGTGTGTTGATTAGTTATCTGCTACCCAGGGAGCCAGGGACACTGTGTGCGTAGGGGCTGCTCAGCTTAGGACCCGGCAGTCGGAACTGGTGGTTATTTAAAGCCTCCAACGGTAATATCAATGCCACTTTGGCATTTTTTTTTTTAAAGATGCTTTTAGGGACCAGGAGTAATGGCTGGTTGATAACTCCACTGAGCCTTGCTAATTCGGGATTTGGGCTGCAATTATAAACAGCTGCTGCAACATCTCCAGATTCCCAGGCAAAAAAAGGGGGTGACTTAAGAAATCTGCCTTGGGCCTATTCAAAATTTTGGTAGTTGAATTTTCTCCCTTGGGAATGAGACTCCATGGGCAGTAGGATCAGAAACTTCTATCACATTGGAAACAAATGTGAAGAATACTTGAAAATTTCCATGCTGAGAGCATTTACAAAAATTGTCACCTCCCAATATGGCCCCCAAGGAATCCGTTCCTTCATTGACTCATTAAGGTATTTAATCAGCTATCTGTTGGGCACATCCTCTGTGCAGGCACAATAGTCCTGGGTATACAATGAAGAAAGAGTGCACTCCCTGCCCTAGAGAAGCTTATGCCTGCATTGCTAAAACAAAAGGCAAAAAAAAAAAAAAAAGAGCTATTATACAATGAGATAATGATTATAATAATTCTGTCTCATATGTATGGTGTATGGATAGGTCATGGAGTAGAAGTTCTTAAATTCTCCCTTGGAGTAAAGAACATCTTTCTGGAACAGAATTGACTCACTGAGAACTGAGACCAGGTCTGTTTTTGTACACCACTGTATTCCTGGTACTTACCGCAGTGTCTCTCACACAGTGATGCTCAAATATCTGCTAAACAACTGAATTAATTAATGAGGCAGTGATAATGTTGACATTTGAAGGATCCAGATAGTCTTGGCACCAAGAAACAGTATGCCCAATCCAGGAGTGCTTCCAAATCTTCTAACAGCCATGGGGATCAGCAGAGGGGTACCTTCAAAAATATCAAGACCCCTAATTTTTCTAATACACTCATAATGCAGTTGCACTGCCGAGATATTCATGAGGGTTACTGCCTTTGAAATAATACTGTCAGGCAATATGTTTGTCATTTTGATGTTACTATAAAGCAAAGGAACATTTTCCTTGATTATCTTGTCCTTCAGAAATGGAGTAGGAAAAACAAGCATGTAACTCCTTAAAGCTCTGGAAAATATAAAATGAGACTCAAATGTCTAGATATTGTTTATCTTGGCTCAGAGCCATAGGAAACCTCAAAGTCTTTTGCAACAAAACTCTGTTCAAAATATGATATCTAGCCTTGTTGTGGAGAAAGCTCTGATGTAGTGAAAGTACACTGGACTGGGAATTACAAAGCTCTGGAGATTTTTCCTTTTAACCCCAAGAAAATTTCTTTTCCTCTTTGCACTTTAGCTCTCTTCTCTGCCCTACCTCCATAGCATAGTCATGGTGAAATTACTTGGGAGCAGGTTATGAATGTTTTGCAGAAGACCAAATGCTTTACAAATACAACTCAACCCACCAAATATTTATTGAGCCCTACGCTGGACTATTTTAGGAAGAACATTAAGAAGAACTAGACTTCATCCTCAGTGAGCTTACAAAGTATTTGGGAAGACACGTGTGAAAACACATATCCGTAATACCTGGGAGGGTTGGATAAACTCCATAATTCTGAAAGAACACTTAACATCTTGTATGAGACTGACAAAACAAAAGACCCAAATGGATCAGATTAAAACACTTTCAATAGTTTTCTATTGCTGCATAACCAATTACCACAAGTTCAGTGACTTAAAGCAACAAGCCATTACCAATTTCACAATTTCTGTAGGTCAGAAGTCCAAGCATGGCATAGCTAGGTTCTCTCCTGAGGGCCTTGCAAGGTGAAATCAATGTGCCACTGGGGCTGTGTTCTCATCTGGATCTCCTGGTCCTCTAGCTCACGTGCTTGTGGGAAGAATTCAGCTTCTTGCTCACTGTCAACGCGGGTTTCTCTCAGCTCTCCCCGGCTGCTATCAGGTCCCAAAGGTCTCTCTCAGATCTTTGCTACTTGGGCCTCTTCGTCTTTAAAGCCAGAAAGAACAACAGTAACAACAAAAACCCTCCCACCCCCATGTTGGATTTCCTACTCTAAAGAAGAGCTGAGTCTTTCTTAAGGGTTCACCTGATTAGGTCAGCTCCACCCAGAATAATACTCCTTTCTTAAAATTAATTGTGCCATATGACATAACCGAATCAATCGAGTGACTACCCTATAATATTCACAAATTGTACCTACACTCAAGGGAAGGGGATTATACAGGATGTGTACACCAAGGGGTAGGAATCTTGTAGACTATTTTAAAATTTTGCCTACCATATGTCACTAGCTACTCATCAAAGTTTCCCAAAGCCTTAGGAGCAGCTCCCTTTTTGTCCCTAACCCTACAGTACTGTGTGCTTGGCAGGCTTCACGAGGATGAACTCCATTACCCAGCTGAGCCTCTGTCTGTCTTGTCTGGTGATCTGGTTCTTATGGGTCATGGGAGTGAAAAGAAGGAATAATGTATGTGGAGGGTCTAATCGTGCTAGGGGTATTAGTGTTTTACAAACACTGTCTCATTAATCCTCACAGCAATCTGTATAGTACATATTGTTCAGGTGGTGTTTTTACAATTGGAAACTGAGGCTCAGTCCTCAAAACCACACAGCTATGGAAACTTGGAACCAGCATTTAAACCCAGCTCTGTCTTCATGCCCATTCTCTCTCCACTGCACACTGGAACCTTACTCTGGGCCACTTAGGTGTCAACAGTAGTTTTCCTAGTCTTCATCTCCCTGGTCTGACCCTTTACAAGGTCTTGTTCTAATTCATTTCCAACGTTCCTGCCATGGCTAAACAACCTGGACATCCTATGACACCTGCCTTCCCACTTATTCTTCCTCCAAGACTGCCCACACCTCTTTCCGTGGTGCTACACACATTCTGAAAGTACAGCACTTTCAGAATACTGCCGGGGTGCTTGTGTTTCCATTACAAAAATGGGAGTCATGGGTTCTGGACTTTCAAAGGTTGTCTTAATTTCATATAGATTGTCTCAATGTCAGCTCATGTCTTTGATGCTAGTTCTGAAATGTTCCTTACCACATTAAGAATCAGAGAACATGATCACAAAATAAAAGAAAGATCTCATTTCTCTTTGGAGATTTATTGTACTCATCCTCCAGAAAAAGTATTTATAACCACTGCATATGAATGAGTCATAATGTTATCCAATAGGTATGTATGGAGTTCCTTGGCTACCCCTTCTGAGAGATGAGAGACTCCTTTGCAAGGTGCAGAACTTCCTCAAGGCCCCTATGATACTTGCTGTTGGGTTCACATACACATACACACACAATAGGATTTGATTGTGATAATTCTTTGTGCGATTAATGTATTTTTCTGCTTGTGCTTATCTGAGATCTTAAAGAATTGAAAGACTTCATAAAGAGATGCAGAGCTTTCCTCAGGGACAGTGTCTATTGAAAGAAAAGAAAAATAAAGAAATACAGAGCTGTTATCTATCTGGATGAGCTAATATCAGTGTGAATTAGTTAATGTTATACAGATAAGATCGTTCAACCTAGTCCAACCATTTCCCGAACATTTTCATGTCATGCTGAAGGTAGCAAATGACATGCATTGGGGCACATAGCGTAATCAGATAAATAATCACAGCAGGAGCCACTGATGTGGGGCTCTGTCCACTCTTGGACCAGCTTTAGGCCCTGAAAACAGAAGAAGACAGTGTGTTCACATATCCCTTGCTCATTTTACATGCAGACAAGCTTCACAAGTTGGGAAGCTCTTCTTGACTCTACAGAGAATGCTTAATCAACAACTGAGTATTACCAGGTGTTCAATTTAATAACTATTTACTGAATGTTAATTATGTGTCAGTCCTGAGTCTAGGTGCTAGGAACACAGAGGCGAACAAAACACTTTCATCACCCTCAAAAAAACTCACAATCTAGTATAGGAACATATTTACTCCATCATTAGGAGAGAAAATCTTTCTTTGTGGTGGGGGAAGAAATGCACTTTGTTGATAATGGCTACCTGAAGCACTGGTTGAGAAGGATTCTGAGGCTTCCAGGAACAAGATAAAAATATTGTGATTACTTAACAATTTTTGCCATGCGAGAAAAGAGGGGAGGTAGCATAACCATGCAAACCACACACCTGCCAACCTTGTTCCTTTAACTGCAGTAAATGAGATTAAAAGTCCATTATAGATTTTACTTTCAATTGTCACATATTACTCATATGACTATATTGTGTTTTCATTATCCTCCCTAGTAATTACCATTGTGTTTAGTAATCAACACCACTGATTTACGCAAGTTACTTTCAAGTTGACCACTCTAGCACTTAAAAACAATAGCTTTGAATGGAGTTATTTCCTGGGAGAATGTTAAATGTTTCCGAGTTCAGCTATCCAAGGAAAGGCGGCTCCCTGCATGTAAGGGAAGAGAATGAAAAGTTTTCTGGCAGCCGGACCAAGATAAAGTGTTCAAATAAGTGCCGTAGTGGGTTGGGAGTGAATGGGAGTAACTTGCTGTTTCCTGCCTAAAATTGTACTGTTGGATGCATTCAGCTGCCTTAGGCAGCATTCTTTTAATTACTGATATAAATCCTGATAGGGTCCCTCAAGGGATCAGAAATAACCTTTAGCCATTATGTCTACAAACAATAGCAGGGCTGCAAAGGAAAGGTAGCTGGTGCAAATGGTTCCAAGGGAACTCCTCCATATCCAATTTAATTGTCTAAGCTTCACACCACAGAGCTGGCTGCTTGTGGATCTAGGTTCCAGTCCCAGATCTTTAACTCACAAGAGCAGACTCTAAGGTCTCACCTCTCAGCAGACTAAAGGCTAAACCTATAGCCTGAAAAGGGTTGGAAAGAAGGGTGAGGCATGATGGTAGGCAGGACTGTGATCTTATGTTATCATTGAAGGAGAGGCCGTGGGAAGAAATCTGCCCCTTACTAGGTGCATACTTTGTACCAAGCACTTTAGATTTTACTATAAACCTAAAGGAGGCAACTTTTAAATTGATAATACTCCCAAATATGGGCTGGGAAAGAGGTATGGCACTTTCTTGCCCATGGTTGTGTAATAAGGACGCTAAAAGGTAGTTCATAGATGCATCATCCAAGAAGAGACTCAAATCGAAGAGATCATCTGAAATTTAGACACCAATCTAGATACGGTTAGGTGCGAGAAGGAAGCTCAGGTTTTCAGATAAAAATGGCAAGGAGCCATGAGAGCTCTTGTCAGATCTTTCTACCTCTCATCATCCTAGACCTGACTCCTAGAATCCTAGCCAAGACCAGAAGTGGCCTCCCCATCCCCATGTGTGCATGAGAGAAATTCAATAGGTATTTGGCCCTGTGAATTTAAAAGCTTTTCAATGAGGCTGTAACTTTCTCAAGGGGGACCGATGAAAAGAATGAATAAATATACTTGTTTCATGAGCAAGGTCAAGCTTACTTTCCCTTGTTTGACCTGGGTTGGTTAAAATTTCTTGTATTAAAAATCTTGGTAAAGACTGAATTTATTTTCTTCCTGAGGGACTAATCTTTCAAAATAAAACCAGCAACAACAAAGTGCAAACCAATTTTAGAAGAAAGAGGAGTGTGTGGGAAGAAGATCCTGAGAGCTCTATTTCTTTGGAGTTGTTTGATTCTCCTCTGCTTTAGCCAAGACTCATAAAATTGCCTTTCATTTTAAATAGGAACAGCATAGGGAGTTCACCCCCATCTATCTTCAGTTCCAGAGAGGCATATGATCATGAAAAGAGTTTATTAACTCGATATAGCTGCATTTCTTGAAGAAATATGGTAATCTCAATTTAGGAAATCTCTGTTCATTTCTTCCCTAACTAGATGCAATCTGTCATATAAATTTTGGTAAACAGATACTCTAACTCTACATTGGACAGAGATTCAAACTATTATCCTACTTTTGAAAATAAAATAAAAGCGTTAACTTCTTTACTCACAGAAATTGGCAGGGTATGAGTGCCTTTATAACTTCTGTCAAATTAATCCTTAGCATAATCCCCATGATATAAATGAAATAAACTTGGGTTCATTCGGGCTAAATGACAAGTCAAGGCAGCTTAAAGCTAAAACTTGAATCCAGTTCTTTAAGGTGATGGTATTAAGAGGTGGGGCCTTTGGGACGTTATTAGGTCATGAAGGCTCCACCCTCACGAATGGGAGTAGTGCTCTTATAAGAGAGGCCTGAGGGAGCTTATTACCTCTTCTGCCATTTGGGGGCACAGCTAAAAGGAATAATCTGTGAGGAAGAAGACCCTCATCAGACAATAAATCTGCTGCCTTGATCTCGGACTTCCCAGCCTTTAGAACTGTGACCAATAGATTTCTGTTATTTGTAAACTACCCAGTATTTTCTTATAGCAGCCTGAGTAGACTAAGACAGACTCTAAGTCTGTAGCTCTTTCCACCACACCAGAGAGAGCTACAGAAATGTCTATCATCCCATCTTTTCTCTCCCGGGAACACAAACAATTAATGAAATTGGTATCCTTGTCATTTGTAATTTACACTAAATAAAATGGAACTTGATCCCATTCATTTGAAAATTAAATATAAATTGAAGAGCTGATCTCCATTTAACTAAAAGTGGAAATAAAAAACATAGATTTGACCTACAGCTATAGGGATTTGCAAACCATAAAGCAGAGAAGGCTGAGCACAGACTCTGAGGGTGCTGAGGGGACCCTGGTGCTTTGAAAGCTTCATAGTGGGTGAATCCACAAAATGGGGCATCTGGCAGAATGGAAGATTTTTGTTCTTCAGGTCCTAGGGACTTATACAGTAACCCACGGAGATGTTGTCAGAGGCCATTTAGGTACTTTCAATTATTACAGTACATTCTGGTTCAGAACAGGCAGCCAACTTGGGTGGCCAGAAGCCCAACTGGATGTCCTCTCTTACACTTGGACTTTGAAGGGATACGTCCAAACGCTTTTAGAAACCATAGTCCCTCATTCTCAGTTTCCTTGGAGGATACAGGCCAAAGACTCAGGCTTTAGACACAAAGCAGAGACAGGGAGGCAGAGCCAACAACCTGCTAGGAGGGGATGTCCCTTGAAAGTCTTCATTTGCCTCCCCATCCAGGCTTGTTAGGTACAGGCCTAACACCTTGAAGAACTGCAGGAGCTTTCCTCATGAGAGCCCAAGTCTTCCTGTTGGTAGTGGGATTCTCAGCCTACTGGAAAGGAGTAGGGGTAGTTATGAGTTTCCCTTATCACTAGGGTAGGTAGGGACAGACCCAAATGACCACTTACATCTCTGATATTTTGCCTTGGAAAGCCAAGAACTTATTTTCTTCCTAGTGGCAATAGACCTAGGAACAAGGCCTTAGGTTGCCATATCAAACCATCCCTTCTGGTAGGTTCCAATATTATCTAGATGCTAAGAACTCACAGTTTTTATCCTCAGTCCAGACCCTTTCCAGTGCTCTAGACCAGGGGTCAGAAAACTTTTTCTGTAAAGGATCACATGCTTTAAAAATATAAAAGTAAATAAACATCCCTATTAAAAAGTGGGCAAAAGACATCAACAGAAGCTTCTCAAAAGAACAAAAGCAAATGGCCAATAAGTGTATGAAAAAATGTTCAATGTCACTAATCATCAGGGGAATGCAAATTAAAACCACAATGAGATATCACCTTACCCTGGTTAGAATGGCTTTTATTAAAAAGTCCAAAAACAATAGATGCTGGTGTGGATGCAGAGAGAAAGGAAAGCTTACACACTGTTGGTGAGACTATAAATTAGTACCTCTATGGAAAATAGCATGGAAATTCTTCAAAGAACTTAAAGTAGACCTACATTTGATCCAGCATCCCACTTTTGGGTATTTACCCAAAGGAAAAGAAGACTTTTCATCAAAAATATATCTTCACTCAAATATTTATTGCAGTACAATTCACAATTGCAAAGACGTGGAGTCAACCCAAGAGCCCATCAATTCATGAGTGGTATAACGAAATGTGGTATATGCACACCATGGAGCACTACTGAGCCATTAAAAAGATGAATTAATACCTTTTGCAATAATCCGGATGGAACTGGAGACCATTATTCTAAGTGAAGTATCTCAAGAATGGAAAAAGAAACACTACATGCGCTCACTATTAAATTGAAAATAATTGATGAGAACACATGTGCACAAAGGGAAGTAAAACTCCGTGGAAATCAACTGGGGAGCAGGAGGGGCAAAAACCTACCTAATGGGTACAATTAATACTATCTGGGTGACAGGCACACTTATAGCCAGGACTCAAGCCTTACAAAAGCAATCCATGTAACCTAAACATTTGTATCCCCTTAATATTTTGAAATTTAAAAAACATAAAAATATAAAAAGTATTCTTAAACCAGCTCTGGGCCAGAGTTTGTCCTCAGGCTACAGTTTGCTGAACACTGCTCCAGATATCCTCTACTTCATTCCTCCTCTCCTTAGCCCTTTTGCTTCTATCATCTGCCACCTTTTTTTCTTTTCCTCAATAACAGTGAACCTTCAAATCTGAATGCAACGTGATATTTAGAGGCACTAAGTGTCATGCAAGGACATGCTAAATAAAGTTGAGTGGTTGCAGTAGTCCTCTATTACTGGGAAACAAATTACCCAAAAGTTTGTGACTTAAAATAAGAACAAACATTTATCATTATCATCCCTGACAGTTTCTGTGGGTCAAGGATCCAGAACTGGCTTAACCAAGCAATTCTGGCCCAGGGTCTCCCAGGAGAATGCTGTCAAAATATTGGTCAGGCTGACAAGCAGATCCTAAAATATATATGGAAATGCAAAATACCTAGAATAGAAAAAAACAATTTGAAAATAACAAAGTTGGAGGAATTTCCATCCTGGTTTCAAAACTTACTCTAACAAAGCTATGGTTATCAAGAACAGTGAGGTATTACACCAGAAATAAATCCTTAGATTTACAGTCAATTGATTTTTGACAAAGAAGCAAAGTAATTCATTGGGGGAAAGGATAGTTTGTTCAAAAATGATACTGAGAAAATTGAATTTAGACCCTCACCTTAGATGATACTCAAAAGTTAACTCAAAATAAATAATAGATTTAAATTTAAGAGCTAAAACAATAAAATGTTTAGAAGAGAATAAAGAAGAAAATCCTCAAGACCTTAGGTTAAGCAGAGAATTCATAAATACAACACTAAAAACATAGTACATAAAAGAAAAAAAGTATAAATTGGACTTCATCAAAATTTAAAACCTTGGCATTTCAAAAGATACCATTAAGAAAAGACAAGCCACAAACTGAAAGAAAATATTTGCAAAACACTTATCTGATAAAGGACTTGGATCAAAAATTTACAAAGAACACTTAGAACTCAATAATAAAAAGACAAACAACCTAATCATAAAATTATCAAAAGATATGAACTGACATTTCACCAAAGAAGATATATGAATGGCTAATAAGCACATGAAAATATGCTCAACATCATTAATCATTAGAGAAATGCAGATTAAAACCACAGTGAGATGCTATTTTACACTCATCAAAATAGCTGTAATAAATAAGACAAATAATAACAGATGTTGGCAAGAATGTGGAGAAATGGGAACACATACATTTCTGGTGGGAATGCAAAATAGTGCAGCCGCTGCAGAAAAAACAGTTTTGCAGTTCTTCAAGTAGTTAAACCTAGACTTATCACATTCAATTCCACTTTTAGGTATACACTCAAGAGAGCTGAAAACATGTACACACAGACTTACACATGCATACTCATAACAGCTTTATTCATAACAGCAAAAATGTAGGAACAACCCAAATGTCATCAACTAAAAAAATAAAATGTAGTCCATTCATATAATGGAAAGCTATTAAGCAAAGAAAGAAAGGAATAAGCTACTATTACACACTACAACACACATGAACCTCAAAAACATCATGCTACATGAAAGAAACCAGACATAGGTGCCCACCTTATTATTCTATTGCTACAAAATGTTCAGAAAAGACAAATTTATAGATGCAGGACATAGATTAGTGGTTGCTTAAAGGTAGAGGCAGGGAGGAGGGCTAATTGCAAATAGGCATAAGGAATATTATTGAGGGGATGAAAATGTCCCTAAATTGATTCATTGTGATGGTTGCATCACTCAGTAAAGTTACTAAAAATCTTCGAATTTACATCTGAAATGGTTCAATTTTATGATATGTAAAATATACTCCAATGAAGCTGTAACTGGGCAGGGCTTCCGCCATTAGAAGGCTCAGCCGAGACTGGAAGATCCACTTTCAAGGTAGCTTACTCACAGGGCAAATTGGTGGTGGTTGTTGGTTTTCCTCCACACAAAAAGCTCTACAAAAGGCTGTTTGAGTGTCTTCACAACACAGGAAAGCCAGCTACCCAAAAGAAAGAGAAGCAGACATTATCTCTCTTTTTAAGACCTTTCCTTTGGAAGTCAGAGCATCACACCTGTCACATTCTCTTCATTAGAAATGAGTCACCAAGCCCAGCCTAAACTCGAGGGGAGGAGAATTAGGATCCACCTTTTTAAGAGAGGAATGTCAAAGAATGTGTGGAGACATTTTTAAATAATAGAGTCTTCAGTCAACCCCTTGGATCTCCTCAGGGTGGACTGGATGGAAAGTATTCCTATCTCAAAAAAAGCATTTAACTGTTCCCCAATGAGGGAAAAAAATACAGGCAGACTTCTGGTTACACATGGCAGACTCAACACACACGTACTTCCATTTTCTCTCAAAACCCCAATAAAATGATAGTAATGGGGGAAGGGTGAAAACTCATAAAGGCGAAGAGAACAGAAAAAAGACAATAGATTTTTTCAGTGTTAAGAACATTTTTGAAGATGAAAAAGGAGAATTGCATGTTTATAGACTCACTAGAAGGAAAAACAAAACCAAAGATTACTAAGGGTAAATCAAAATACAGCAAGCTGATTTGGGGTCATGATGTTTCAGAAAGCTTGGGAGTTTCAAACACCAGTCTGAAAGCAGAGTTATGGGATAAAAACAGGATGGGTTAGAGTCTATATACATACATAGATACAGATATAGATATAGATATAGATATAGATATAGATATAGATATAGATAGATATAGATATAGATATATATAGAGAGTAGTTGGCTCCCCTTTTTCACTCCTGACTCCTGAGCAACCCAGGAGTCCTCCCGAACCCAGACTGAAATTGGAGGCTGGATCTCTGGGTAAGTGAACGACAGTGGCTCTAAATTGAGGATACCGGGCATAGACGGGAGCAGGTTGAAGGGCCATACCAAAAACAGGACTATTAAAATGAATGTCTACATTCTGAATGGTAAGCCCCTTACCTCCCTTCAATTGTGTGGCTCCCAGACCTCTATCAGACAGTCTTATGATACACCTTGGGCAGGATTTGGATATTTCTTCTTCATCAAATCAAGCTTGGCCCAGAAAAACACCTGCAGATACTGACATTTCATCTAATGAAAAAGCTATTTCAGGCCTGATCATCCTATAATGACACTTAACAGTCAACACATTCTTCCTATACACCCAGAGTTCCTTGTCAGCATCTAACTGCTTTACTTAGCCAAAGAATGCCAAATATTTGACGGACAGACCAAAAATGAAAGAAAGAAAGAACAAACCAAATAAATGGAAGAATAGAAGAAAGGGAAAACTTGTATGGAGCAGAAGAAAACTGAGACTAACAAACTGTCACTTCCATTCTTAAATGATAGGAAAAAGTATTGTGCCTATAGGGCAAGAACTGATGAATTCAGAGAAGAGTTCATGGAAATACACAAACATGATTTAAAAAAATTTTTTTTGGTTAAAAGTCAATTGAAAGACTGGAAAATAAAGTTGAGTAAATCTTCTAAAATCTGTGGGAAAAGTCAAAACTGGAAAAATAAGAGAGACATACGTGAAAATAAGAGGAGCGAGGGCTATGCTTAGATTAAAGATGGCTACAAATTCTTTACTATTCCTCTTGTTAGGAGGTGGAGTCTAAAGCCTTGCCCTTGAGAGAGAGCTGGCCTTAGTGACTTGCTTGACCAATAGAATGTGGTAGATGTGATATTCTGTGTCTTCTATCCAGGCCCTCTATAATACTACTCTAGAAGCCAGCCATCATATTCTGAGGAAGTTCAAGCAGCCCGGTGGAGAGTCCAAAGTGGAAAGTTCCAAGGCCCCCAGTCAAGAGCCAGCACCACCTTGCCAGTCCTGTGACTGAGCTATCTCCAAAGTGGCCCCTCCAGTCCCGGTGGAGATGCCCCACTGGTGCCACATAAAGCAGAAAAGAAGCCATCCCCACCGAGCCCTCCCTGAACTGCAGACATGTGAGCAGAATACATGATTGCTATTGTTTTAAGCCACTTAGCTTTGAGATGGTTTATATCAATAGACAACTGGAACAAGGGCCAACATTTGGCTGATAAAAATGTTAGAAAAAGAGATGAAGGGGAAAAAAAGAAAACAATAGAAGGAAGGAAACTTTCAAAATAGAAATACAAGAAAAATTCCCAGAACTAAATGTCCAAATTTAAACCAAAAGAAAAACAAAATACCCAGTGCGCAAAAAAATGTGTTGAAAAATATCTACCCCAAGGTACGTCATCATAGAATTTCAGAATACTACACATAAAGAGATGATCTAAAAAGCTTCCAAAGAGAAAGAAAAGCCACATACAAATATCAGGAATCAAACTGCTTAACAGCAGCTCTGGAAGCTAGAAAGAAGACAATGAAGCAATGCTTTGCAGCCATTGGAAAAAGTCTTTTCAACCCAGAATTCTATTCCCACACTGTTAATCAAGTGTGAGGGGAGAATAAATACACATTTTTTTTTTACATGTGAGGTCTCAAAGATTTGTTCTGCCAAAAGATAGAGTAAGCCAAGAATAAAGAAATCCTGAGATCCAGGACACAAAGATTGGGCACCAGAGATGGAAAGAAATTCCCAGGAGGAAGATGACGGTAAAACCCACTGTGTCTTCTGAGCAGCAAGCTTAGTGAACCAGCCATTCACTATGGAGAATGGAGGACTTGGGAGATAGGAAGCAGGAAAGGAGGTTTTTCCATCATATTGGAAGGAGTATTGCAGTCCTGGTAATGATGTTTGCTTCAATCAGTGACAGGTAATCGAAAAATTAAGCACAAACAAAATGTTAAAAAAAACCCTTAATTCTAAGAAAAGCAAAAGTTATAGAGGAAGGAAATGTAAATACTGTACCCTACAGATTCAACTATGATAATGTTTAAATGGTCATGATCCTGTAAACAAAGATTATTTAACCCAAAATTGTGAAATTGTGATGTGAACATGTTGTAAGAATGTTGGAAGGAAAGCAAGGTGTGTTGGCAAGAGGGGACAGTTTAAGAGAGCTGGATTGGCCAGGTATGGTGGCTCATGCCTGTAATCCTCGCACTCTGGGAGGCTGAGGTAGGAGGATCACTTGAGGTTAGGAGTTCAAGACCAGCCTGAACAAGAATGAGAACCCCTCTCTACTAAGAATAGAAAAAATTAGCCGGGAGTGGTGGCACGTGCCTGTAGTCCCAGCTACTCCAAAGGCTGAGGCAGGAGGATCGCTTGAGCCCAGGAGTTTAAGGTTGCTGTGAGCTAGGCTGATCTCTAGCCTGGGCAATAGTGCAAGGCTCTCTCTCAAAAAAAAAAAAAAAGAAAAAGAAAAAAGAAAAGAAAGGAAGAAAAGAAAAAAATAAGAAAGCTGAATGTCTTGTGCCAGAGTAAGAAATCACCTGCTAACATCGCAAAAAGAAAATTGAAGAGAAAGCAGCCTACACACAAAGGGTTTGCATATAAGGCAGTACATTTACATGTAGGTCTCTACGATGCATGACAGTCTTTCCTGAGAGGATTTGCTCAGGGAGAGCAGGTCAGGATGAGAGTGAGGCAAGTGAGGTGCCTAGGGCTCAAACTCGAAGTGCACAACCCTGAAAGTGAGAGGCTCCTTACACTTTGTACGCTAGGCACCTCACTTGCCTCTCCCTAGTCAGGGGAGAGCACTGGATATCATAAAAGCAGTAGTAGAAAAAGCGAATTGTAAAAAAGAGGAGAAAGTAGAGGGAGGAGGCTCAGGACATATCCTAAAGGATGGATTTAAAGAATTGTCCTTTTTAAATCAAGTCTGAAGAGATAGGTAGGCTTTTGCAAAGCAGAGAGGAGAAAGGAATTCAAGGTTCATCAAACAAAACCAAAGAAATGAAGGAAGGACTGCCTGTGTGAAAAAGAATTAGGTTCTAAAGCAGAAAAACTAATTTAAGCATCCCCTACGGTTGATTGCCTTTCACTCCAGGCCCTCAAAACAAAATTTAGAGCTTTAAATCTGTCGACTTTAGTTGGTTGATAATATTGGCCCACAGGAGGCCTTGAGGCTCTTGGCATAAAAGGCATTATATAGGCATAAGAGAAGCTTCCACTCAGAATTGCTCTGACATGAGTTTTATGAGTTTGCACAGTGGGGCTGAGTGGGCAGGAGCCTGCTGGGGAAAGCTTTGTCCCCTATCAAGAGGAGACCAAGCTGTTAGGTGCCATCGGGCTCCCCCTGCTCCAAAGCCAGATTCCCAAGAGTCCCTGGGAAATAGATCAGGATGTTTAGGCAGGAGAGTCCCAGAATCTGTGATGACTGATGATATCATTGTGAAAACAAACAAACATATAGCCCCAGATCCTCTAAAGAAACTGTAGACAATGTTTTGTTTGCCTATTGACTGGCTTAGCATAATATTTTCTCAATCTTGGTCCCGTATCAATTTCTGACAGTACAATTGAGGGCTGATGCAGAAGTGCATTGTGTCCAGGGCTAGGCAAGGAAATTGGGAGCTTGGGCAGTGGCTGTAAATATCCTCTTGGTATTTCAGTTTGTTTACTCTGAAGTGCTCTCTCAGGGGCTGAGAGGGTTCTGGGACACACTGGCACCAGGTTTTCAGTGGGAAAGATCAGTTGCTGAGATAAGGGTTGGGGTCCGCCTTGAGACGTGCCATGAAAAAAAGATCTGATTTAGCCATTAAATCCCTCCAAAGGGTGGTGAGTATGACTATAACAATGGGGTATTCAGAAGAGCACTTGGTAGGCAGGAAAGGGACTTTCAAACATAAGTGCGACAGAGGCTTAGGCGACTGAAGTGTCACTCCCTCTTCTTACAGGGACACTGATTGAACCTCAGTAAGAAGACTCTAGAAGTAGGTTCCCACTTTCTGAGGCCAAGAGATGGAGGAGACCAAACACCAAAGGCAAAGGACAGCAAAATCTGCTGAAGATTTGTCCCCAGTGAAAATTCCATCCTGATCAACATGAGTCACTCTGGGTGGTCCTGGCTGAACTTAGGGGTGATGAGCTCACTGATCCTTCTTGTTTTTAAGTGTCCTAACAGACTTGACTACTCAAGAAGCAAGGTCATTGGGAAAAAAAACAAAACAAAACAGAGAGCAACATCAGCACATAAAGAAATAAACAGAAAAAAAAACCATTTATGCACAAACAAGCATATGTAGAAGGGAGAACCCTGGAGATAATATTCACCAAGACTTACGCAGGGTGGCAGAAGGGTTCACACATATCCCTACTGGGTGGTCCACCAAAAGTTGAAGAGATACTCTGAAACTACACACACACACACACACACACACACACACACACACACACACTACAAGAACTAAATTAAAGGGATTCTTCAGTGTCTGCAATTCCTCAGTTTGAAATCTCTTGTTTGTATTTAGCGTGGAGTGTTTTCCCTAAAGGATATCCTGTTTGAGATTAGTATTGGCTGGTTCCTCTTAATGTCCTTAAAGAAACATCCAGGGAAACTAAATAAACCCCCACCCCTCCACTAGCATGCCAAGTGATTTGTCTAGAGGAGGTCAGGGAGAAAGTTAACGTGCACCAAGACATATTCTCATCTCCTCCTTCAGGTTCCTGCTAGAGCCCAGAGTGCCTGACAGCTCCCCAGAGGGAGAAGAAATCTTGATCTCACTATTGGCACATTCCAGGGAGCCAGCATGACACTGAAATTGAACCAATATCTAAGCCAGACCAATTCCTGGCGTAGTTATTGGATGTTCTCAAGCAAATCTGTGCCTCAGTTCCCTTGCCTGTAAATTGAGGGCAAATGGCCTCATAAGGCCATTGGGAGAACCAAAATGAACAAATGTATATAAAAGCACCCCATATTTTATAATGTACTTTTTTTTTTGAGACAGGGTCTCACTCTGTCACCTGAGCTAGAGTGCAGTGGTGTCATCATAACTCACTGCAACTTCAAACTCCTGGGCTCAAGTGACTCTCCTACCTCAGCCTCCCGAGTAGCTGGGTCTACGGGTGTGCACCACCACACCCGGATAATTTTTTCTATTTTTTGTAGAGATGGATCTCACTCTTGCTCAGGCTATATAATGGGCTTTAACACACGTTATTATTATGCATATTTCCCCCATCAACCTGAAGATATCATATTGACTTCATAGAATGAATGAACAAATGAAAAAATAAACAATTAAAAAATAAAATGATTGGAAAATATCAATTTTTTATCATTTAATTCAACAATAGACAGTTTATTCTTTACATGCCAAAAAAACAAGTGTTATTTTTGTTATTTTGTCTTTGTCAAATTTAAAATATTACATTTGCCAGCCGATGTTCCTATTGCCTCCTCTTTTAGCAACCACTCTAAAATGATATAATATCATCTGCCCTAACACTGCATGGGAAGTAGAAATTAAGAACTAGGAAGACAGATTCTACTTAGCCCAGTAACTCATACATTGCTATTTTGAAAATTTTACCTCCTTCAAGATTCTAAAATCTGGCTTTTCTCATTTAGCCCGGCCATTACCTTGGACTTGCCACATAGTTTACCTAGATTACTACAGTAACCTGTTTTCTTTGCCCTCAGATTTATTTATTTCATTTTCACATGGGTAAATCTGGACAGCATGTTTATTGTCCACTGCCTCATTCCCTTCACCATTTCTTATAATATCTCTGCTAAATCTTTTTTTTTATTTCAGCATATTACAGGAATGCAAATGTTTAGGTTATGTATATTGCCTTTGCCCCACCCAAGTCAGAGCTTCAAGTGTGTCCGTCCCCCAGATGGTGCACACCACATTCATTAGATATGAATATACCCATCCCCTCCTCTCCTCCCACCTATCCAACACCTGATGAATGCTACTACTATGTGTGCACTTAAGTGTTGATCAATTAATACCAATTTGATGGTGAGTACATGTGGTGCTTATTTTTCCATCCTTTTGATACTTCACTTAGTTGAATGGGCTCCAGATCTATCCAGGATAATGCAAGAGGTGCTATATCACCATAGTTTTCTGTGACTGAGTAGAACTCCATGGTATACATATACCACATTTTATTAATCCACTCATGTATTGATGGGCACTTGGGTTGTTTCCACATCTTTGCAATTGTGAATTGTGCTGCTATAAACATTCGAGTGCAGATGTCTTTTTTATAGACTGTCTTTTGTTCTTTGGGTAGATGTCTAGTAGTGGGATTGCTGGATCAAATGGTAGATCTACTTGTATCTCTTTAAGGTATCTCCATATTGCTTTCCACAGAGGTTGCACTAGTTTGCAGTCCCACCAGTAGTGTATGAGTGTTCCTGTCTCTCCACATTCATGCCAACATTTATTGTTTTGGGACTTTTTGATAAAAGCCATTCTCACTGGAGTTAAGTGATATCTCATTGTGGTTTTGATTTGCATTTCCCTGATGATTAACATGTTGAGCATTTTTTCATGTTTGTTGGCCATTGGTCTGTCTTCTTTTGAAAAGTTCCTGTTCATGTCCTTTGCCCACTTTTTAATGGGGCTGTTTGATTTTTTTTCTTGCTGATTTTCCTGAATTCTGTATAGATTCTAGTTATCAGCCCTTTATCAGATGTGTGGCATGAGAATATTTTCTCCCATTATGTAGGTTGTCTGTTTGCT
>CAUYSK010067151.1:0-11461 GCA_963575035.1 Avahi laniger | reverse complement strand
GTGTGATGTCTGCCAGGAGTGAGAAAAAAGGCAGCGGCAAAATACATGCCTCTTCTGCCATCGGGGGTCAAGTCCGCTCCCTACTGCTTAACTCTAGAGCCTGCATGATGCGGTGGGTGAACTGGGTTTTGGGCTAGAACCTGGAATTTGAATTCTCTACAAACCTCCCACCTTCCTGGGCCTTTAGTTTCATTGACAGTGAGGTGAACATGGTGGTTCCCGTCTCCTTTCCTCACCAGAGTCTCGTGATGGTTGAGGACATGGTCATGACAGTATTTGACAAATCGTAGAGCAAGGTGTCAATATGTGATGACCCCAGGCCATCCCGCAGAGCACTGGCCCCAGTGACCTCTCAGTAAGTGAAAACAGAAGATCCAATCCTAAGAAAGATACACTATCCCAAAGGCTGCCCCTTCTCTGTCTCCAGACTCATCCTTTCTCAACCTGACCTTCCCGTGCTGAGCTTCGTTTCAGTCCTCAAAGTAAACGTCTTTCTGTCTTACGGCCTTTTGCACTCGCTGCGTAGCTGCTCCTGATGTCTGGAACGCTGTGCCCCAAACTTTCACGAAATCCAGAAGGTGCTGATCCAGCTCTTGGATATGACATAAAAAGTTAATAAAAGTTGAACTCATCCAGGTTCTGGAGAGACCGACAGGCCAGGAGAGAATATATATTTTTTAAATGATGGCGATGAACTAGAATGTGAGGTTACTTATTAGTTTTGGTTCCACCAACCAGCTCTCTGAGCTGCTCAGTGTCCCTTACCGTTCCAGTCTCACTTCAAACGCCACATGCTTGCAAAGGGACAGGCTGACCGCTACGTCTAAACTAGTTCCAACTGCGCTCCACACCTGTTGCATTTTCTTCGCAGCACTTAACCGCCATTTGAAATTACCCTGTTTATTTATCTGTTAAATGTTTACTGTTTATCTCTACTAGAATGCAGGCAGGAGGAGAGAAATCACCTTCTTGGTTTTGTTAGGGGATTGTGGTGTTCCCCAGGGCTAGAAGAGTGCATATAGAAGGCACTTAATGCATACATGTTAAATGAACAAATGACTTCATCTGGTTGCTCAGTGAATGTCTGTTGAATGGATTAATTAATAATTGCTTTTCAGCTGGCAGCAACTGAGTTTTCTTTATGTTAAACCTATATTGTTTTCAGCTATCTAGGGATAAATTATTCAAGTTGTAAAATATGCAGAAAGGTTCCTGCAGCTCCCTCTTGAAGGACTTATCTCTACTGATTCAGCTCTTTAAGCAGAGAATGGTCAGCACAGGTAACTCAATCCACTCACAGTAACATCTTCTTAGCATTTCTGGACAATAAATAAATAAACTAACTCTCTCATTGGTGAGAACCATTTCAGGTTGCCCTGCAGCCTGAAAGGAAGCTTTGATATTTTCCAAAGAGTTAATGCCATTTCCCATTTTTCCCTATTTTTATCTACTTTCTTCTGCTCCCTTACCCCCACCCACACGTAAGCTCAGAGAGGATTTATTTCTCTGAATTTCTCATAAGCCAGAAATGGCAGCTCATTACCCGAGGACAGCAGGAACAGGGAGAATCAGGGCACTAGGTGAGCGCAGGTGAAAAAAACAGTCATTTAAGAGTACGCAAATCATCTATCTGGCATGTAACCAGACTGCCTGCCATCTAAGATGTCTCTAGTCCTGACTCGACATGCAGGGAGAAAGCAAAAATAGATTAGCTCTTCTCTAAAAGCAAAGAGCAGAGAAATCCAGAGAGGTTAAGTGACTGGCCCAAGGTCACCCCAACACACCAGGTGGCCAAGTCCAACTGTGAGGCCTGAAATATGTCCCCTCAATCAGCAGGTCTCCCTAAAGCTGTTCTGGCACTTGGCCACTTGCTTGTAATTCTCCTGGCTTCAAATAGGAGAAGAATTATGAAGAGAAACAAAGTTAATAAAAATCAAACTCGCCCAGACCCCTGAAGGGAAGGACAGGTCAGAAAAGACTGTTTATTAGTGCGTGAGACGGTGAAAAAGCAAGAACATTTATTCGTTATTGGTTTACACTTACCTGGGTCTTTCTCAGAGCTTCCCAAGGCTCTTTCTGACTTAATTTTAAAGTTCTAAATTCTCTCATGAACCTTTGTGAGCCTGGAAGCATCCAAAAGGCACAGGAAAGTAGTGGTGCAAAGACTATGAATAAGAACTGTTGTGTAATGTTGGATGTGTCGCTTGGATGTGGGGGATGAACATCTTCCCCATCAAAGCCTCAAGGGGGACCATGGTCCAGATCTGACCATTGACAACACCTCACTCCTGTCATTCTAGCCACTGCGATTGGTTCAAAGAGAAACACATAACCTAAGCAAAGCTAACAAGAGCACTCTCGGGGACTTTTTCAGAATTACCTGTAAATATCCTTTTGTCTCTCTTGCATTTCAAGCTGTAAGAACATGCAAACTTGGAGATCTGGGATCAACCTCCCAAGGTTCATGAAGGCTCACTGTTGGATGAGCAGGTGGGATTCAGCCAGGCTAAAGGAAGCGATAAGGGTTTGGGTTTCTGAAGGAGCCCCAATGATGCAGGTGCTTTCCTGAAGACCATCCACCACACCCTGGCGCACATACCCACAAACACACTCGCTCCCAGAAGTGCCCACCTTCCTGGTCACTGGCAGACATGCCCTGCTGTGCCCTCTTTGGATATGGCTTTGATGACACCACTTTGCGAGTTTTACCACCTGTCCTCTCTGGTTCTCCACCTGCTGCTGCCTCGTCCTCCTCTCAAAGGTTTCTCCATCCTAGCCTGTTCCTCCTAGACTCTCCTTCCCTACCCTTGGTCCGGCCACCCCCTATCTCCCTTTATTCCTTCCCCCAGAGCAGTAACCACTTCTCAGGTCCTCTTGGATCCTGGCACCGTTTCTTAGAACCTTTCCCTGCCACCCTGCACTGTTTTTCCCCAGTGTGGTGATGGAACATGACTACAGAGGAGGGCACCAAGCCCAGACGAGAGGCGTCAGGCAAGGCTTGCAGAAGAAAGTGCCATAAAAACCGAACCCCGAGAGATGAGGGGCAATCAGCTGGTGAAGGACAAGAGGAGTGGAAGAGTGTTCCTTATGATGGGGACAGAGCGTGCTGAGGCCTTGAGCTGGGGAGCCTCTGAGTGCTCTGCACACAGAGTTTGGCAGAACGTAAGTGAGGAGAGGCTGCACCTGTCGCTAAAAGGCAGATGCTGAGGTCATGGTGAGGTGGGTGCATTTTTTCTTAAGGGAAATGGGGAGACACTGAGGTAGGTTTAAACAGAGCCTTGATCTGGGGCCCATCTTTGCTCTCCCTTCCTGCCCTTACCTGCCACCTCACCCTGGGCTGCTTCATCGTCTCTCGAGCATGTTACTCTCTCTCAGGTCCCCCCCAAGCAAGCTCTGTGACTCTAATTCTTATAAATTCTGGTCTTGAATCTTGATTAATCAATACCTTTTGGAATCTTCTGTAGCCTGACCAGGGGCTTGCCAGGACCTCTTAAGACTAGTCACAGACAGTTGTGACTTCCCCTGACCTCTCAGTGTCTCTGTAGGATTCTCAGGGTCTGTCGGGGTCTATCACACTTGTAGGTGTCTTTCAGGAACCGCACTTACCTCTGAGGTGTCTCTATCCTCTACTTTGTACTATACCATTTTTGTTGGTGTATCTCTGTTACTACTCTCAGCACCTGGCTTGGTGACCCCTCATGCTTAAGAGAATCAGAACCGACTCTCTCCCTCCATCCTTAAAAGTTGAAGTGCTAAGGAATTAGAAGAGTTTTTGCATTTCTCAGGCCAAGGGCTGCTTGAAACCTACAATAGAATAGATTCAATCACTCCTTGGGTTAGTGCACGTCAATCATAATATCTTGGTCAACGAGCCTTAAAGGAAGGTGGAAGCTGGACTCCAAGGACAGAACCTGAAAGCTCACTGGGCAGGCTATAGTTAGCAGGGGTACTTTTCTCCATGACTTTGGCAAGAGATGATATGAGATTACTTTGCCATGGTTTAGGAAGCCACGTTTCACCCGGGGAAATGGAGACTGAGAGGAGATTTGGTGGTAGCATTTTGTGATACCTCCTGGACACAGGTGAGTGTTGGGAGCTGGGAGCAGAGACACAATTATGAAGTCCTGCCCTAGGGTCGGGGTAGAGAAAAGGAGCTACAGAAGGGATGGCAGGAAAGACCCACGAACATTCATTCACTCAGTCATTGTTTTAAGCTTATTCTAGAGAGACAGCAGGGACTAAGACAGACACAGTCACAGTCTCATGGTGCACACAGCTGGAGGGGGAGGTCGGCATTCTGAATGAGGAGATGGGAGACTGAAACGAACTTCTAGGAAGGACCAAATCTGCCTGGTACAAAGGGAGCCACCGACACACATCTAAACAGACTTTGGTATGGCTTTGGAGAGATTACTCTGGGTGCACTGCAGAAAATGGGTAGCGGAGGCCAAGAGGGAGGCAGGGAGACAAGTTAGAAGGCTGTTGCAGGAATGGAGCCTAGATACGATAGCCCACAGTGAGGTGGATGGGTCCCCCTTCAACTGGTTTTGAGAGAAATGTAAGTAGTAGAACCTTCAGGATTCGAATAACTGGGTGTGTGAGCAATCGTTACAGAGGACTATAACAATACGGTGTGATAAGCATTATTACTTAGGGATGGACTTCAGTGTTCCAATCAGTCAACTGCAGCCAGAGTGGCCAAACCCCAGCATGTCTACTACTGGGTAAAATCTTTTTCTCTGGGATATTGGGGCTGAGTGTTCAGAGGAATTCCCAGCAGAAAGGAAAGTCTGACAAAAGCAATGAGAGTCCCATTGGAATATAGGATCTGTGTAGTGGCATGATGAGATCAAAGCGGTAGGCTGGGTCAGGTAAGGACACAGGCTGTGGACTGAGATGGATTTTGTTGAGAGGTGCAGAAGAGAGAGATGATCTACTGAGATGTGTGTTTTATACAGCTCACTCCTGCTATCCTTCAGAGGATGAGTTGGAGAAGAAGAGTAATTAAGGATATTATGATATTAAAGTAATCATGTGAGAGGTAATAAAGGCCTAAACTTGGGTAATAATGTAGAGACGGGGACAGAGAGGGAGGAATGGATACACGAAATGGTAAGAAGAAAGAAATGCCAAAACATAATGAAGAGAAATTTCATTTAGTCGAAGAATAATTCCTTTGTTTGTGGTTTGGACAACAGCTTGGGTGGTGATGCGATGGATGAGATAGAAAATTTAAGAGGAATGGGTTTGAAAGATAATTGAGTCCATGTTAAGCTTATTGACTAAGTGTCCGTGGGGCATTCAAGTGTAAACATCCAGTAGGCATTTGAAATCATGGGCCTAGGATTGGAGATTGAGATTTGTCGGTGGTAACAGAAGCCATGGGAGTGGGAGTACCCTGCAAAAAAATAAATTTTAATAAGGAGAAAGCCAAGGAAAGAGCCCTGGTCTCCACCAATATCTAAGGAGTATGCAGAGCAAGAAGAATGAGGAACAAGGAACACATATGGTAAAGGAAATCCAGAAAAATGGAAAGAAAAAGGGGGAGAAGAGAGAAGTGTCACGTAAATCAAAAGAACAGAATTCCAAGAAAAAGTTATGGGTCTCAAAGGTCAAATGCCTTAAAGAGGTAAGGAGACAAGAAGTGAGAAATGAACTTTGTATAGGAAAGGGACATTTTCTTCTGTGGGCATAGGACTATCAATTTACTAATAAATAAAATAAAATTTTTAAAGACTCCAAAGGTATTTTTTCATATTTTTGTGTTCTTTTGTCATATATTATCTCTGTTTATCTATGTCCAACATAATACATCCATATTAAGTGTAAAGTTGTAAGAAATTTGACAAAGCTTAGAGTCATGTAATCACCGCACCTGAGATATAGAACATTTCCATCATCTCAAAAAGTTCCCTCATGCCCCTATATGCAGTTGATTATTATACTTCTTCTCATTCCCAACACTTGGCAACTACTAAGCTGCTTTCTGTTACGTATACATTTGCCTTTTCTAAAATGTCATGGACATGAATAAATGTAACATGTATTTTTTTTTTTTTTTTTTTGCGCCTGGCTTTTTTCACTTAGTAAAATGCTTTGGAGATTTATCTACTTTGAAGTGTGTATCAGTAGTTCATTGCTTTTGTATTGCCAGGGAGCATTTTATTGCACAGATATTCCACAGTTCATTTATGCACTCATTAGCAGATGAACATTTGGGTTCTTTCCAGTTTTTAACTTAGGAATAAGCTATTAGGGATATTGAGTCCAAGTATTTCTGTAGACATATGCTTTCAGCTGCATTAGTCAAAAACTAAGAATGGAATCGTTGGGTTATATATCAAGTGTTTGATTAGTGTTATAGGAAATTACCAAGCTGTTTTCCAAAGTGGCTGTATGATTTGTCATTCATGCCAGCAATGTATGGAATTCCAGTTGCTCCACAGCATTGTCGGATTTTTAAATTTCAGTCATTTAAGTGAATGTGTAGTGATATCTTAATGTGATTTTTTTGTGCATTTCTCTAAAGATTAATGATATTGAGCATTTTTCCATAAGCTTAGTTGCCAACCTTATATCTTCTTTAGTAAAGTTTCAATTCGACTTTTCCTCATTTAAAAAAAAATGGACTATCTTCTACTTACTAGTGAGTTATGAGTTCTGTATATATTCCAGGTATGAATGCTTTAGCAGACACACG
Source organism: Avahi laniger (assembly GCA_963575035.1). Taxonomy (NCBI): domain Eukaryota; kingdom Metazoa; phylum Chordata; class Mammalia; order Primates; family Indriidae; genus Avahi; species Avahi laniger. The sequence goes on along the minus strand of CAUYSK010067151.1, from coordinate 4,761 downwards.
TTTTGCAAATATTTTCCCAGTGTGCAGTTTGACTTATTATTTTCTTAATTATGTTGTTTGAAGAGCAAAACTTTAATTTCAGTGAAGCCCATTTTATTTATTTTTTATTTTAAACTTTATACCTTCTGTGTCTCCTTAAATATTTGTTTACATCAAGGTCACAAAGATTCCCCCCTGTTTTCTTCTAGAGGTTTTATAGCTTTAGCTCTTATATTTAAGTCTATGATTTATTTCAAGTTAAGTTTTATATATTTTATGAAGTCAGGGTCAAGGTTTATTTTTTTCCCTTTGGATATTCAATTATGCCAGTACCATTTGTGGAAAAGATGATCCTTTACATATTGAATTACCATGACATTGTTGTTGAAAATCAATTGACCGTGAATATGTCCATAATATTATATATGTCTCATGACAATACAATTGGCAATTCCATCGTCTTGATTACTGTAGTGTCAAAATAGACTTGAAGTCATCTAATGTGAATTCTCCAACTGCATTCATTCAAAAAAAATGGCTTTAGGGTAGCTTACATTTTCATATAAATTTTTTAATCAATTTGTCAATTTCTTCTAAAAGATTATTAGAATTTTTATTTTAATTGCTCTAAACCTAAAAGTAATTTTGAGAAGAATTGACATCTTCACAATATTGAGTCTTAGTATCTATGAAAATGATATCTCTCTTTTTTTAGGTCTTCTTTAATTTCTCTCAGCAATGTTTTGCAGTTTTTAGTGTATATATTTTCTTTTCTTATTTCAAAATATTAAGGGAGTATAGATGTTTTTGATACATGGTTTGAGTCAGGGCTATAAATGTGCCCATCACCCAAATAGTGTTTGTTGTACCCATTAGGTGGGTTTTTGCCCCTCCCCTCTTGCCGCCTCCCCACTGCTTGATTTCCAATGACTTTTACTTTCCTCTTGTGCACTTGTATATACGCTCATCCAGCGGTTAGTTTGAATTTTATTAGAGAATACACATGGTGTTTGTTTTTCCATTCTTGAGTCAATGTCAAACACATTTTTTACTTGTTTTGTTATATTTATCCCTAACTATTTTATACTTTGGATGCCATTGCAAATGTTCTAATGGCACTTTTCAATTGTTCATGGGCAATGTATAGAAATATGAGTAATTTTTTGTACATTGACCTTTTATTGCACATATTTAGTATAGTCAGTTATTTGTTCCAGTAGTTTTTTATAGATTCTTTAGTATTTTCTTGACAGACAATCAAGATGTCTGCAGAAAAAGACTTATTTCTTCCTTTTCAATCCGTATACACTTTATTGCTTATTTTTTGCCTTAATGTACAATTTAAGACCTATAAATGGTGAAGAAAAGACGAGAGTGAATATCCTTGCCTTATTTTCAAACTTAGAAGGAAGCTTTCAGCTTTTTTCCTATTGAATATGATGTTAGCAAAAGTGTTTCCACAGATGTCCTTTATCAGCTTGAAGAAATTGCCTTCTAATCTTAGTTTTCTTTAAGGTTTATCTATTTTTTAATGATTTTGTTTTCTCATGGATAGCTGCTAACTTTTATCATTTTTTTCCTGTATCTATTCAAATGTTCACATGGTAAATTAAACTGACTGATTTTTTCTTTTAATGTTAAGCCAACCTTGCATTTCTGGTATAAATTTCAGTTGATCTGATGTATTATTCTCTTGACACATCATGAATTCAATTGGTTGGATTACATTTTCCACACAGTTTTTCCCATCTGTATTAATGAGAGATAGTTAGTTTCCTCTGTATTTCTTTTCTTATAATATCTTTGTCTGGTTTTTGTATCAGGTTAATGCGGGGTCATAAAATTAATGGGGTAAGTTATACCAACTACTTCATTTCCTGGAAGATTTTGTGTAGAATTGTTATTATTTTTTTTAAACTTCAGACCACCTGAGCCTGGAGTTTTCTTTGTGGGAATGTTATTAATTTCAAATTTTATTTACTTCATAAATATAAGACTACTCTTGATAAACATAAGACTAATCTTAATATCTAGGTTTTCTCAAGTGAGCTTTGGTAGCATGTGTCTTTTAAGGGCTTTGTCTATTTCATTCAAGTTGTCAAATTAACTGTCATAAAGATGTTCATATTATTTCCCTATTATCCTTTTAACATTTGTAGCAGCTTTAGTGATGACACCTCTCTCATACCTGATATTGCTAATCTGTGTTTTCTTTTTCCAGTCTGGCAAGAGTTAATCATTTTTATTAATTTTCTCAAAAGGCCAGTATTTTTTTCTATGTTTTAAAAATTGTTATTATACTGATTTTCACTCTAATATTTAGTATTTTATCTCTACTTAATCATTTAGATGTGATTTGCTTTTCTTTTTTTAGTTTTTTAGATGGAAGCTGAGATCTTTCTTTTCTAATATAAACAATACCATCAATTCCCTCTAAAGAACTGCTGTAGCTCCAGATCACACGTTTTGTTTTGTTGTTTTCTTTTTCATTCATTTCAAAATATTTCAAATTCTCCTTATGTTCTTTTCTGACTTATGATTTATTTAGTAGGATGTTTACTTTATAAAATGGTGAGGATTTTCCACATATTTTTTCTGATTTAATTCAGTTTTGGCCACTGCACATAATTTGATTGATCTGAATTCTTTTAAATTAATTGAGTCCTGTTTTGTGGCACAGAATATGGCCTATTTTGGTGAACGTGAATATTTATATTTAATATACACTTCGAAAATTAAGTACTTTATTTATTCTCTATTTGTTCCATCATTCACTGAAAGAGGAGTGTTAAAACCTTCAACTCTAATTGTGGACTTATTTATTTTCCCTTTCACTTCTTTTCAATTTTGTTCTGTTCTTTTTAAATTTTTTTACTGAGAGAATGATAGATTCATAGGAATCTACAAAAATAAAACATACGGAGAGATCTCATGTACCCTTCATCCTGTTTTCCCCATTGGTAACACCTTGCATGGCAATAGTACAATATTAGAATCAGGAAATTGATGTTGGAACAATCCATGGCACTTATTCAGATTTTATCAAAGTTGGACATGTAGTCATTTGTGTGTATGTACAATTTTATCACATATGCATATTTGAGTAGCCACCACCACAATCAAGTTACAGAACTCTTCCCCCCCTGCAAAATTCCCTTGTATTACTTATTTATTATGCCTACTCCTCTACTAACATTTTCATTTCTAACCCCTTTTAATCACTAATCTGTTTGCCATCTCTGTAAATTTATTATTTTAAGAATACTGCACAAATGGAATCATAAAATATGCACCTTTTTTATACTGACTTTTGTCACTGTTCATAATTCCCCTGAGAAGCATCTAAGTTGCTGTGTGTTTCAACAGTTATTTTCTTTTTATTGTTTAGTATTCCACAGTATAGATGCACCAAAGTTTATTTAACCATTCACCCAGTAAAGAACATCTGTTTTTGTTTTCCTGTTCCAATTTGGAAATATTATGAATAAATCTGTTATGAACATTTGTTTACAGGTTTTGAGAAGTTTTTCGAAATAATTTATTCTAGATACTACTCCTTTGTTGGATGTGTGGTTGCAAATAGTTTCTCAAAATATGTATCTTGTCTTTTCATCCTTCTAACAAAGTCTTTCACAGAGGAAACACCTTGACCTAAGTCCTCGGTGCATTTTATTTTTTTAATTCTTTTTATTTTAATTGATTTAGTGGGTACAAGTTGAATTTTGTTAGATGTATATATTGTATAGTGGTAGAGTCTGGGCTTTTGGTGTACCCATCACCCAAGTAGTGAACATTGTACCCCACAGGTAATTTTTTATCCCTAACCCACCCACCCTTCCGCTTTATGTGTTCCCAATGTCCACATGATACCACTCTGTGTGCCCTTGTGTGGCCATAGCTTAGCTCCTACTTACAAGTGAGGACATGCAGCATTTATTTTTCTGTTCCTGAATTTGGATAACAGTCTCCAGTTCCATCCAAGTAGCTGTGAATGATATTATTTCATTCTTTCTTATTGTTGAGTTAGTACTCCACGGTTTTGTTTTTAATTCTGTTGATGTGGTGAATCATATCTATTGATTTGCATATGTTGAAACATTCTTTCATGCCTGGAATGAAACCCACTTGATCATGGTGAATTATGCTTTTGATGTGCTGTTGGATTCATTGTGCCAGTATTTTGTTGAGGATATTTGCATCTATGTTCATCAGAGATACTGGGATGTAGTTTTCTTTCTTTTTTTTTTTTCTTTTCTTTTTTTTTTTCTTTTCTTTTTTTTTCTTTTCTTTTTTTTTCTTTTCTTTTTTTTTCTTTTCTTTTCTTTTTTTTCCTTTTCTTTTCTTTTCTTTTCTTTTTCTTTTCTTTTCTTTTCTTTTTTTTCTTTTCTCTTTTTTTCTTTTCTTTTCTTTTTTTTTCTCTTTCTTTTTTTTTCTTTTATTGTTGCACCCCCTTCTGGCTTTGGTGTCAGAGTGATACTGGATTTGTAAAATGACTAAAGGAGGATTGCCTCCTTTTTAGTGTTTTGGAACAGTTTCAGTAGGATTAGCACCAGTTCTTCATTGAACATCTGGTAGAATTCGGCTGTCAGAACATCTGGTCCTGAGATTTTTGGAAATTCTTTATTACTGATTCAATCTCACTGCTGATCATTGGTCTATTCAGCAGTTACATTACTTCCTGGTTCCATCTTGGGCGGTTGTATGTTTTCAGGAAGTCATCCATTTCCTCCAGATTTTATAGTTTGTGAGAGTATAGTTGTTCATAATAGTCTCTGATGATCT
>CAUYSK010067150.1:0-20193 GCA_963575035.1 Avahi laniger | reverse complement strand
ATTCTGTTGATTATTTTCTTGGCTGTATAGAAACTTTTTAATTTAAGTAATCCCATTTATTTATTTTTGTTATTGTTGTATTTGCTTTTATGGTCTTTCTCATAAATTCCTTGCATAGGCCAATGTCCAGAAGAGTTTTTCATGAATTCTCTTACAGAATTCCTATGGTCTTAGGTCTTATATTTATTTAAGTCTTTAATCCATCTTGAGTTAATTTTTGTATATGGTGAGAGATAGGGATCCAGTTTTATTCTTCTGAATGTGGCTGTCCAGTTTTCCCAGCACCATTTATTGAATAGGTATCCTTTCCCCATGTATGTTTTTGTCTGTTTTGTTGAAAATTAGTTGATTGCAGCTATACGGCTTTATTTCTGGGTTTTCTATTCGGTTCCATTGTTCTATGTGGAGGTTACTGGCATTTGTTTTATGGTCCAGAATTCTACAGCTGTGGTCTTTATGATCCCCTGGGCCTTTCTCTCACAGTTGAAGAATGGCTGTGGCAGCCTCTTTCATGGGTCCATGATCCAAGAAATGAGAAAGGACCAAGAAGAAAAGGCTGATATCTGTGGAAAGCCAAACTTTTTCAGATATCCTCTGCTCAGACTTGCTTAGACTTCTGTTTATACCTTCCTGGGGGGAACACTATTGCATGGCCAGCCCTAGATTCAAGGGAGGCTAGAAATTATTATTTTTATAGCTGGATGCAACTGCCCCTCTCTCACAATGCCCCCAAAACAGATTTCTATTAATAAAAAAGGAAAGAATGGATATTAGGTAGGCACTAGAAATTTTTGTCATGTAAACCCAGGTTTAAGAATCTAGGTTCTGGAGACAGGGCAGATTCATAAAGTAATTGCTGTTTTGTAAAGTGATTGTTTCCCACTTAGCATAGCAAAATTATGTAAATTAATAAAGTTTGCCAGAGGAGATTAAGGAAAGAGAGAAGCATACAGTCTGATACAGCAGAAAACAGATTCCTGGGACAAAGAACCAAAGTCATCTTAAATTAGAGGGCACAGAAGAGAATAATAAAGAAAAGGACAAAACAGGAACAAGATACCACCGAGGATTAAAAAAAAAAAAAAGAAACACCAAGCATAAAACACAAAGCACAAAGACTGCAGCAACTAGTCAGCAACATGCCTTAAAAATTCAACTGAGAAATCAAAAAGGCAGCTGGTGATTCTGGGGATGTCTTAAGAGTTTGTTGTCAGTGTTCACACAAGAAGCTAAAGGTCACATTTTGGAGATAGAAATAATTTCCCTGATGTGAGGAAGGAGATGTAAAGAGGGCTATGACGCTCAGGAGGAACTGGCTTCCCCATGATCCCCACTGGGGCACAGCTGTTACAGGAGAGGTAAGAAAAGCAACACTGACAAAAAGCACCAGGAGTGGATAAACTAATGGCCTCTGAATTCAGAATGCAGCAACCAAAGAACAAACAGAATGTTAAACAAATTTCAAGAACTAGGTAAGAGTGGAATCATAATGTAGCTACGGGGTGGCTAATATCAACTCTATGACCAAGAAGGAAAGGATGCAAAGACAATGTTGAATGAGCCACTATGAATTTTATCTCCAGTTATCAAGAAAAGCAGGGTTGGGTCACCTTAAGAGGTCAACTCATCCAGCCCTCTGTGCAAATGCCAGTCCTTTCCATTCTCAGAAAATTCTAGCAACTTCTCTACCACAACTTCCTTTGATAGTTTAATCTCCCCTCATATTACAATTGATTTTCATTTTAGGCATATTCAGTGGGCAGGATATTGAATATTCTGCTAGGGATCCTGAGGTTTTTTTTTTTTTTTTTTTGAGACAGAGTCTCACTCTTTTGCCCGGGCTAGAGTGAGTGCCCTGGCGTCAGCCTAGCTCACAGCAACCTCAAACTCCTGGGCTCAAGTGATCCTTCTGCCTCAGCCTCCTGAGAAGCTGGGACTACAGGCATGTGCCATCATGCCCGGCTAATTTTTTCTATATATTTTTAGTTGGCCGATTAATTTCTTTCTAATTTTAGTAGAGGCGGGGTCTCACTCTTGCTCAGGTTGATCTCGAACTCCTGAGCTCAAACAATCCTCCCGCCTAGGCCTCCCAGAGTGCTAGGATTACAGGTGTGAGCCACCGATCCCGGCCTTGGATCCTGAGTTTTAATTCTGGCTCTGCCATTAACCAGCTTTATGACATTGGAAAAATAACATCTCCTCCCTGGACCTCATTTCTTCATCTGTAAAATGGAAAAGATGGACAATCTATCTCTTGGTCCCCTTAATCCTCTATGTAAATGGATAACGAATGATGTGTTTCCCTATGATAATCCTTCGCAAAACAGATCTCAACAATAACTCCCCAGAAAAAAATTATACCTAATAATTGCTCCTTGAGAAATGGACAACCTTCATCCCTTTAGTTTTTATTTTTCTGAATTCCTACTCATAGAAATAGTACTAACAATATTTTCAGGATTCAGTGGTTTATAAAATTCATTTGTATAAGTCATCTCATTTTATCCTCACTATATTCAGGTGAGAAGAGGTAGTGGAGACTTGTGATTGTCACCCATTTCCATTCTTTTTGTCTTGAGAGAACTAGGTCCCTTAGTTTCAACTTGACCCATGACAACCTGAAATAAAGCCTATCTTTCCTAGCCATCCATCACAGTTTAGGCTCAAAGTTCTGGCAGACACATGTACAATTTCCAGAAAGAGAGGCTCTTAATGAGAGGTGGCCATGTACATCTTTCTTCCTTCCTGTTCCTGCTGACTGAAATGCAGCCTGACAAGCAGAGCTCAGGCAAATCTTGAACCACAGGGTAGAACTGCATGTGGAGAACAGTGAAGCTACAGTACAAAGCACCTTGATTCCTAATGACTTCATGAGTCTGCTTTAGCAGGCTCTGGGCTGCTTTAATATGTGAGGGAAATAAACTTCTGTTTGGTTTAAATAACTAATAATTTCATTTACTTCAATTGCAGCCCAAATAAATCCTAATTAAGTACAAGAATTATTAGTTTTATTTTCCAGATTTAATAATTTGCTGAAAACTTCAATAGGTCTAACATTTGAACACAGGACAATTCTGACACCCAAACACACTTCCTACTCCTCTTCAAATAGGTAAAAGCACCATTAGCAGATGTAAGCTAAAAAACAAACCCTCTAAAATGGGATTAATCCAGGACTAGAACATCTCAATAGTAGTTCATGTTGCCATCCAAATGAAAAAACATTTCTATGACAAATTACAGGGGACAATCGCCTATCTAGAATTAAGTAGGAGATATTGGACACCATCTCCATGAAGGACTCATGTTCTCTTGAAAGTATCTAAGTAAGGACAAGGAGGAAATGAGGACACAGTACAAAAAATGTCAGGTAAATGGCCAAAGAGAACCAAATTTTACTAACGTGGTTGTTGTGAGATGCCTTTCAAAGGCTTTGTGAAGTAAGGCAAGACTTCAAGAGGAATTTTTTAGGAAACAGAAAAAGAAGCCCTATTTCTCTCCCTATCGTCCCTATAGCTTAAAAAAACCCCACCAGGATAAACCTTATCATTTCCATAAAATAAAGGGGTAGGAGGCCAGTCTTGCTTCTCACTGTGTTCAGTGAGCCCACGAATTCCACATTGTCAGCCCATCTTACAGTGCTGTGTTCTGACAGCAGCTGAAGCATAAAGAATAGGAAATATTATTTCTGAATAGGTTATATTAGGACCATTAATTTCTTTTGTCATTTTTAGATAAAATTCTTCAATAGTTCTCTCAGTAATAATATTCTCCTTTAAGAAGTAGATGAATGGCACCCATAATGTGCAAAATAGCTGGGACAGCCCATTTGTAATGAATAGCAGAGGTGGCTGAAGCCCATTAGTTAGTTAGCTCAGCTTTTCGTAATTAGAGAAAAACCTGTTGGCCATGTATCCTCCACTTCTGCATATTTTATAGTAATGGTATATTTTTAGACAAAAGCATAAATAAAAGATGGTGGGCTTTTGAACAATGTATTGTATGTGTTGTATTTTATTGCAATTTTATTTTTTCACAGCACAATCATAATTACATAGATCATTACAATTTTATGTTGGAAGAAAAAAAAGAGAGAGAAGGTTATTGCAAGACTGATAGGAAAGAATCCTGTTTAATTAATCATTCATATATAATTTTATTCATATTTATGGAAAGTCAGCAGCATACCAGGCAGTCTGTTTAACACTGGAAGTACAATGAACACAAGATACATATGCATCTTTCTCTCATGGGGTAAGTAATTTGAAGGTGAATATTGATAATTAATTAATAGGTAAACTGTAAAATATATCATTTTCTATGACACAAGAAGTATAAGGGAGCATATATAGGATTCCTTAACTTGGGTAAAGAAGGAAGAAAGAGTGTAGTTTGGTGGGAAGGGCTTAGCGAAGGTTTACCAAGGAATGACAGCTAAGCTATGACCTATCCCATGATCAGTAGATGTCCTGATGGTGACAAAAAGAGGGTCCTCAGCAGAACAAACAGCACAGGCAACTGTCCAGGAGCATCTCGGTGGAATCACATCAGGATAACATCCTAGGTCCCACATGGTTGTCTTACCCAAAATAGGCAAACACCACCATTTACTAATTATTTGTTCATTCAATTATTAAATATTCACTGAGTATCTACTTTGTGCCACACACTGTGCTATAATCATAGAACTAAAAGGAAAGGATAAGATATGATCCCTAATATCAAGGAGCAACGAGTCTTGTCAACAGAAGCAGTACTTACATAAATTGATGATGTGAGGGCTTTAGTTGCTGATAATCAGGCATGAACAGGGCACAGTGTGGTTACTAAAAGATAAATTGTTATAATTCTGAGATGAGAGGATAAGAAGATGATGGGTGAGTGCACCATGGGACAGAGAAAGAAAGTCAAGGAGAAGAAGAAAGTCCAATAAAGTCCTCCTCTCCTTTCCCCTCCCCTTATTCCTTCATCTCCTTCTTCTGCCAATGTCTAAACTTCATTAGCTTTGTTGAGAGCTCATTGTTCTCCCAAGCAGCTTCTATTTGATGTTCTAAGAAAGGATGCTAATTAATGATGGTGCCATCAGAAGGTTGCTATTTGGAAATCATTTGACTCAGGGTAGCAGACATCATAATAAGCCATGATAGAAATGCACAGAGAGCCGGGGTAGGATCACTTAGGCTGAGGAAAAGAAGGTTGAAGGATAATTCAATAATCACCTTCTAGGAGAAACCAAGCTTTTGTTCAGCACATTCTGTGAAGGTCATACTGATGTTTAGTGTGATGGGGAGGATAGGGAAAGACAATAGTTTGGGAGATCGATCATTAAGCCACTTCAGTAGTCCAGGGAGAAAGTTCCAAGAGTCTAGAGTAGGGGGCAAAGGAGATATGAAGGATGGAAAGAAGGAAGAAATATTGCAAAAGTGGAAAGTGATCTCTGGATAAAGTCAGTAAGGTAAGGAAAAAAATTACAAGAAATATGAAAATATTTATAATTGGCTTTTCTAAGCTAATGGTCTTACAACTTCATTGACTAAAGACAGAACAGGAGAGTGGCTCCCTATGCCCTAGGAGGCAATCTTCATTAGAATATAAGAATCAGTTGGGATTTGTCCCAATAAGAAGAGTTCATAGAGATTGAAATAAGATATACCAAGGAGGGTTGGAGTCTCCTTGGAGATCTTTAAAAATAGAATTGTATTATCAGATGTCACCACTGAAAATGATCTTCAGAATGCTAAAAACAGCTAGATGAGCAGAGTCGCTAACATCTTAACATTCTCTTCACCACTTTTTCACACCCAGACCCTGGAAGCATGTGCTATCCTGCTGCGATGGGGAAACTTACTATCCAGAACATCTCAACAGCCTCTGCAGGTCCAGATAGAGTAGGAAGTAGGAGAACAGTGGGTGGACTAGTCTCAAAATAGCAGACCTCATTTCTCTCAAGTATGATATCTTTAGTCTGACTGGTAGAAACCCTGGTTTTCTTGTGACAAAAGAAAGACATGGTAAGTTCAGATCCTTATCATTCAAAGAAAACCAAATATAAAGAGCTATAGGCAATTTTTGAGACATAAACCCATCTAATACCTCTGGAACTATGACTTACTTTACCTTTTACCTGAAATAATCTTCTTTTCCTCATTGACCAGCTTCTTTTGGGCATTCAGAACCTAGCAGGAATGCCATCACCTTTAAGAATTTTTTTCAGAGCCCCTGCCCCCACCCCAGGCTGAATAAGATGCTTTGGCAAATTTCATTTCCAAAGATGTCTACACTAATATATACCATGCTCACATGCACTTCTTATACTGTAACATTGACATTCTCCATCAAGAGATGGGATCTTTATTCACCTACCTTGACCTGAGAGGTGGACCTTTATAACTGCCTCAAACACCGCAGTGTAACAGAAGTGTATGATTTCTTTCTTGTTTTTGTTTTTGCTTTTTTTTTTTTTTGAAACAGGGTCTTACTCTATTGTCCAAGCTAGAGTATAGTGGTGTCAACATAGCTCACTGCAGTCTCAAACTCTTGATCTCAAGCAAGAGATCATTCTGCCTCACCTCCCAAGTAGCTGGGGCTAAAAGTGCACATCACCATGCCCAGCTAATTTTTCTATTTTTTGTAGAAATGGAGTCTTGCTCTTGCTCAGGCTGGTCTTGAACTCCTGGCCTCAAGCATTCCTCCCACCTCAGCCTCCCAAAGTGTTAGGATTACAGTGTAAGCCACTGCACCCAGCCTTGAAGCACATGATTTCTGAGATGTTAGGGTTCTCCAAAGAAACAGAACCAGTAAGATGTATGAGTATGCATATGTGTGTGTTCTTGTGTGTGTGTGTGTGTGTGTGTGTGTGTGTGTGTGTATGGGGTGTGTCGGGCAGGGGAGAGAGAGATTTATTATATTTATTATAAGGAATTAGCTCCCATGATAATGGATACTGGCAAGTTGTAATATTTGCAAGGATAAGTCAGCAAGCTAGCGCAGCCAATGATGTGGTTCCTCTCTGAAGACCAGCAGGCTTGAGACACAGCAAGACACAATATTTCAGTTCAAGTCCAAAGGCAAAAAATAACTGATGTCCAGTTTGAAGGCAATCAGGAAGGAGAAATTCTCTCTTACCTGGGCAAGGTTCAGCCTTTTTGTTCTATTCGGGTCTTCAACTGATTAGTTAAGGTCCACCCACACTAGAAAGAGCAATCTGCTTTACTCAGTATACCAACTTAAATGTTAATTTCAAAACATCCTCACAAAAATAATGTTTGACCAAATATCAGGTCATAAAAGTCAATATGGGTTATGCCTGGTGTTCTCTCTCTCTCTGCCTCTCTCTCTCTCTTTCTCTCTCTCTCTCTCAGAATAATTGCCTCGAGAACCCAACCGCCATGCTGTGAGGAAGTTCAGACTCTATGAAGAGATCACATGTAGATATTCTGAACAACAACTTTAGCTAGGTCCCCAGTGCATGCATCACACATGCAAGTGATTGAGCCTTCAGATGATTTTATCCCTCAGACTTCAAGTTTTCTAGCAAAGACCCCAGATATCATGGAGACAAACTATTCTTGATGCACCTGTCTTAATCCTTGAGCCACAGAAAACATGAGAGATAATAAATAGTTTTTCTTTCTTTAAGCCACTAAGATTTGAAGTAAAGCTTTGCACAGCAATAGAAATGAATAGAGATGCCATCTTATGTGGTCCTACAATACCAATTTTTAATGAAATTATAGCTCTTATCACATCATGCTATTATTCCATTTACTTTATCTATCGCAAGACTGGTAACTCTCAAGTGGCTCCCCAGCTTCCTCTTTCTTTACCTGTCTTCTTTTCTCCCCTCTCTGGCCACTCCTGAGGGAACAGTTGGCCCATCAGGCTGTGTGGGAAGAGGAGTGAAAAACTAGACATTTCTCCTCCCCTTCCAAACCATTTTTGTCTTTTTATGCTTCAGCCATACACAGTACAGTAGTTGTCAATGTGAAATGACATTTGACTATTGAATCTCAATTTTAAAACTACCTCCATGGCTGAGGGCCTGAGATTTGTGTATTCATTCTCTCAGTCATTTTTGTGACAAATGTTTGTTGGGCACCTACCACATACCAAGCACTGGGCCAAACACTGGGAGTAAAACAGGAAATGAGATACGGCCTGAGCCCTCAAGATGCTACAGTACATTTATGACTGAATGTTTTAAGAAATGAGCACTTCTTGTTGTTTCCTACTGATCACAGGCTGCTGTAGAGTTGGAGGTAATAAGAAACCCTTTCTTGGTTATGCGACCTTGGTAAAATCACAAAGTTGCTGAGCTTTGGTTTCTTCAGCTACAAACAAAGGTAATGCCACTGACTTGGCAGGTTTTTTGTGGCGATTAACTGAATTTATATATGTGAAAGCTCTACATACAAATTGAATTGAATTTAAAATAAAATGATGCTACTTCATTTTCCTTTTTATATTTAATATGTTCATTTCATTTACACAGCTGTTTCAATGAAGTTATTTAATTACAAGTTTACAGTAAAAAAAACTTTAAACACTCACATCTGGAGTTCCTTGTAACAATGGGAGAAGCTGGAAAAATTTTGGCTTAGAGTCAAATTGAACAAAAAAAGGAAAATTAAACATATATTATTGATGAGTATTTCTCACTTACCTCTCTCTACTGTCAGACTCAAACTCTCTACAGAACACATTATAAGATCTTTAAACTGACATTTAAATCCTTCACACTCTGATTTGACCGAGGCGATTTAACAACATGATACCCATTAATTGTCACAGCAAAACTATGAAATGGGCATTATTCCTACTGTATTAATGCAAACCAGGGAACTGAAGGCTGAGACGCTAAGCAACTTGCCCAGGCCTGCTCACTGAGTATGCAGGTTTGGAATCCCACCTTCAGACTATTAAACTCTGAAATCCATGGACTTTCTTTATAGCATGTGGCATCTAACACAGAAGGCACTAAATAAATACTTCATCACTAAAACAAAATGGCTGAATTAAAGAAAATGTCTGTTTGGGGTGCTGAAAAAGATCATCTATTTAAGAAACCATTTTGCCTTTTGTTATCAGAAATTTTACTAGGCTTTTGAAACTTCAACAGGCTCTTAGGTTTTTGTTGATTGGTATTTTCATTTTATTTACTCATTAGTGCAGTTAAAAATAGAAATGAGCTACCTTTCCAGAGGTAAGTAAGTTCCCATATTTACCAATAAAAAGCAAATAATATTTATCTAGTTACAAAATTCCAAATACAACCAAATGGAAGGCACGTTTTCCACTTTTTGTGACAGCTATTTATTGTTATGAGATATTCTTTTTCTCATTTTCATTGAGTGTGTGTGCATGTGGGTATTTTATCATCAGTTTTACTAAAGGTTAATCTGTGATAACTGACAAAAGGCAGCAGAGCCTAATGAAGCGTGAGTACAACATAACTAATCAGAAGGAACTGGCAACATAGCAAGTGCTCCTTATATAACATTCTGAGCACCAAGTAAAAGATGCACTAACACCAGCAAAGGTCATTATCCATTTTTCGAAAGCCATTCTAGGGCTATTTTCCCCAAGGCTAAAAAGGAGTTGATTGAACCATGCTCTTTGCAGGTTCTTTCCTCTTACCATCTATGGCAAGCACTATATGCTTGCTCCCTTGACACCAAACCAACATCCTTATCCCTTGACTTCCTCTGCTTTAGGAGTTTCAGAGCCAACCATTAGTGTCCCAGCCTCCCTTGCAGCTACTAGTAACCAACGACACAGTGGCCATCAAGAGAGCATCGGTGTCTTTCTTATACAGCAGCAGAAATTGACTGATCAGGGTTCTGAGGACAAAATTTTCTCCATTAAAAAAGGGGTTCCATGCATGGATGGTACAGCCTTCTTCCCATTCCTATTTTTTCTGCCTAGAATGTAGATATATTTGGCAGTTCAGCAACCATCTTGTATTCAGAGAGCAATAATTATTATTTTTTTTTTTTGAGACAAGAGTCTCACTCTGTTGCCCTGGCTAGAATGAGTGCCATGGCGTTAGCCTAGCTCACAGCAACCTGAAACTCCTGGGCTCAAGTGATCCTACTGCCTCAGCCTCCCAAGTAGCTGGGACTACAGGCATGTGCCACCATGCCCGGCTAATTTTCTATATAGATATATTTTTAGTTGTCCAGATCATTTCTTTCTATTTTTTTAGTAGAGACGGGGTCTCGCTCTTGCTCAGGCTGGTCTCGAACTCCTGAGCTCAAACAATCCACCCGCCTCGCCTCCCAGAGTGCTAGGATTACAGGCGCAAGTCACCACGCCCAGCCCAGAGAGCAATAATTATTAAGACAACAAGGCAATAAGTTTGCTAAAGATCAGGAAAAAAAAAAAAAAGTAAAAAAAGAATCTAGGCTCCTGATGGTGATATGGAGTAGCTCACCTAACACTAGAAACTTCTTGATAGATAAGAAAAATTAACTCGATTTGTTTGTGACCCTCTAGCCTAGTTTTCTGTTACTCATAGCTGAAAGAATGTGTTCTTAGCTGGAACAGAGATGTAATGTGGGTTGCTATGAAGCCTATGAAATAATATGGATGATTATCATAATAGATGAAAGTCAAGATTAGCATTTTGAATAGGAGAATATCAATAATAATATAAATAATAATTATAACAGTGAGAAGTTCCACAATAATAGAGTAATGGCAAAAATGACTGTATTAGCTCAGAATGAATAGGCTGCCGGTTATTATTGTAATAATGACTGTAGGGGTGAATCAGAAATAGTTTAAAAAAAAAAAAAAGCAACTGTTGGGGTTGGGGACACATATGCAGAATCAAGATACAACTGAAAATAAACTTTAAATAAAATGTTTATCATACACAGGTATGTCACAAAATAGGATACCCAAATGCCCAACAAATATATGAATTGCCTATCTGCTTATTTATAAAGGGTATGCAGACTAAAATCCCAACGGAATACTACTGCACATCTACTATAATGGCTAAGATGAAAAAGATAGATAATACCAAATGTTGGGGGAAGATGTGGAGCAATTGGAACTCTCCTTACTACTGATGGAAGTGTATATTGGTACAAACGTTTTGCAAAATCATTTGAAAATATCTACTAAAGCTAAACATATTCTCTCCCTATGACTCAGCAATCACACTCCGTGGTATGTATCCCAAAGAAGTACATCTGTATGCTTACTAAAAATGATCTATAAGAATGTTCATGGCAGCAGTATTCCTAATAGCCCTAAATTAGAAACAACTCAAATGTTCATCAGCAGTAGAATGAATAAATCAATTGTACTATAGCCAAACAATGGACCAGCATACAATAATAAAAATGAGTGAACTAGAATACATGCAATGCCATGAATCTCACAAATATTATGTTAAATGAAAGATGTCAGACACTAAAAAGTACATACAGATATATATATATCTGTATAAAAGTCAAAGATAGTCAAAACTACCTATAATGTTAGAAGTCAGGAGAATAGTTACTCCTGGAACAGAATGAGGGGTAGTAAACAGAAGAGGGCACAAGAGGAATTTGTGGGGTGCTATTGATGTTCTGTTTCTTGATCTGGGTGCTGATTTTACAGCTGTGTTCATTTTCTAAGGATTTATTTAGCCATACAATTAGAATTTATAAAAATAAAAAGTTAATCTAAAAATACTATCAGAGGAGATCCCTCCAAAGAAAGACTTGGGCAAAATTTCATGCCAATCAGATGATTCA
The DNA here is from genome assembly GCA_963575035.1 of Avahi laniger. Lineage (NCBI taxonomy): Eukaryota > Metazoa > Chordata > Mammalia > Primates > Indriidae > Avahi > Avahi laniger. The sequence continues at coordinate 8,443 of CAUYSK010067150.1, read as the reverse complement.
AACAACAGGAAGACATATTCTCTCAACCCATTTGCTGTCAAGAAATAAGATATTCCATTAAGAATAAATATGCTATGACTAGATAGGGTGTGCTTATCTCTACAGCAGACCTTCCCAACAATCAAATACAGCATGAGAGAACTTCAATAATCCTACATTAAAATGTTTATTTAGTGCCAAGCAGGTGTTCTAAGCGCTGAAGATTCAGCGACAAACGTCTTGCTCTCATGGAGTTTACGTTGCCCCATCTGTAGTTCCCAAATAAAAGACCCCTAGGAAATTGATTTGTTTATTTTGGAAGATTCTATCAAAAGTACAACTGAGATTGTCTCCTATTGCTTTGACTTTTTGAATCTGTTTCATTTGGTAAGCTTACTAAATTAACTCTGAATAAACTGAATCTACAAGCACATAAGGGCGTGTACATGTGTGTGTCTGGTAGAGACAGACAGATTCAGATTGTTGGCGTCTGTCAGTGAGTGCCAGCCACATGGAGTGCATGAGACTGTCTAAGAGACAAAAATGTAGTTAAGTGAAGTGAATGAAATGAGTATGAAACACTATGGGAGACACATGAGTAAGAGGTGAGTAACAAGGCTGAAGTCTTCTGACTAACATAAGTCTGTTTCCATTAATGAGTCTTTTCTTAAGTTTATTTGTTCTTTCCCCAAATCTTGTGATATAAAAGAAGTGAGCTGTTTCATTTGACATTACCATATTCTATCTCCTGTGGTAAATTCATGGGAAAAGGCCAGCATATAAGCAATCTAATTCAGGCTCAAGTCTACATTAGGGTTATTCTCTATTCAAAAGATTAAACCTGCAAAACTGGCCCTGATCCCTCCTGGAACATCTCTTCCTCTCCCCACTGAGAGCTGTTGGACACCATTTGTGCTAAAAAGGTTCTGTGACTCAAAACCCATTGGTCCTTTAGGATGACTGTGGACTCCCCTTCTCAAAAGGTCTTTAAAAATAGAGGAGTTATTCTCTTCAGGGGGTGTGACTTAGGCAGAGCTCTAGTCAAGAACATGATGATCCCTTCCTAAGGTCTTATCAAGAACCATTTATCCTAGAATTATCAAGATTTGGGGATTAAGATTTTCCTCCTGTTGAGCTCAGACCTTTGCACATAGCATAAATTTTCCTTTTTAAGTACTGTTATTTCCTGCATTTTATACCTGAGACTCATCACCTAAGATCTAGTTCAAGTAGTGTCTTATCTATAAGGCACTCCTCTCCCCTATTTAGAGTTGAATATACTTTCCTTTGACTCCCCTACTCAAACTTTTAAAGAACATTTTGGTTTATGCCTCTCTTTGTTCCTTGTGGAATATGAGTTTCATGAAGACAAGAACCACAGTTGTTTATTCTCATATCTAGTGACCAGGAGGGTGCATGGCATACAATAAGTATTTAATAACTGTTGCATGAATGTCAGTGACCAGGTGATGTCTCCAAAATGGGACTTTCAAAAATGATGGCTTTCCTCAAAGCCCAACTAACTGGGAGCTGGCTTAAGAATGGGACAGAAATAAAGCTGTCCACTCTACCTTAAAACAAAAAAAGAGGCATATTCTCATGGTCAAATCTCTTGAAGAAATGTAAGCCCTGTTTGATGGACTCAGGGTGCTTCTTAATGAGCTTTCTTTAGGAGAGAATGTCTTTGAAAGACCTCCTGAGAATTTCCCCTCTAACTGATTAGAGAAGTAGAGAAATAGGAGAAGGGAGATTTGGGGTTAAACTGAAAGAGAAAATTAGCTCATAGAATGTGTATGTACATCGAACATCATAAATATCATTCTTTGGATAAGAAGGGGGCTGGGATATAGGTCACTTGAATATGACTTATGATCAATTTTTCTTTGTTTAGCCAGTAAGATGGCCCATTGTTAAGAAGATATCTTTGAAGTAAAACAGCTTATCTTCTGGGTTTCACTGTGAGCAAGAGAAAAGCAGCCCCTGCCATCGGGGAGCTGACTTGGCGCTGTCAGTCTGGCCTGTGCTGCTTGGAGCTGGCGTGGCACTCCCAGCTGAGGCTCAGCGTTCTCCTGTTGAACAAAGACAGTTTTCACAGAACACCAGCATGAGACAAGGTCACTGTACGCCTGTGATCGAGCAAGACAACAACTAGACTGCTCCATAACCACACCTGATCCAGACAAAAACATAAACATTGTCCAAACCACAAAAAAGACCACATATATTCCTATCCTGGTTAAAATGAGTAACTGCTGCTTTGTTACCAATTAGGAATTTCACCTTGGTCTCCATTTCCCTCCTTCTAGATAAGATTTATTAAGGTACTCAGTCATAGAATTGTCCTGGCTTCCTGACAACGTTCAATCCAGATTAAAGCCGTCCTTCATTAAACCCTCCCTGAAACAACTAATGGCAGCCCCAATTCCATAAACTCTTTCTTAAAACTCTCTTACAAGGATGTCTCATAGTTCCCCATGGGGTGTATTCTCCCTTGTGGAAATGAGCAATAAACTCAACTTGTTCAATTATATGTGTGTTCTTGGTGGTTTTTGCCTGAAAGGTATTGATAATTCTCTAATGTTATTGTTCACTAAGGACAAACTGACTTCTCTTAGATACCAGAGTTTAACACTAAGGCATCAAACTCTTTTAATTAAACTCTACAAATTTACCAAATTATCATAATATTTTGTTATTCTATCCCACCTCAGTTAAAGAGAATGTTTTGGAAGCTTCCAGACGAAATGATGATGGAATAAATTGTTTTTAAAGCATGAGAAAAAGGGAAAAGAAAGGCAGAGTTTCTATTTCCTTACTCCACTACATAAGAAAGGGAAATCACCTTCTACAGTTGTGGAGCTCTGTGGTGCAGTGGTCAAATGTATTCTATGGAAGCAATATATTTCCTAACATTCTTAACTTATCACCATAATTTCTACCAGTTCCCTCAACATAAAAATTTCTCCATGGAACTGTCACAATATTTTTCTTCCTCCTAAGAATACCAGAGTGTTTTTTCTTTCCAAGTTCTTCTTGCGTTGTATAATGTGACAGGTTATTAAATCAATTTCTCTTCCTTTCTTTAAAGAACACATAGCATCGAGTATAGCAATCCTTCAGAATTAAAGATGACAACCTGGAGATGTTTGGATTCATTCTTTAGTTCTAATACACACACATACACAACCCACATCTCTCTTGCAAACTCACACACAGAATATGTTAATATATTAATTACTTATGTTTTAATTATATTAGCATTTTATTATATTTTTCATATTATATTAGTATATTAATAATTAATGTACTTAGTAATATAAAAATAATTTGGGAAGGAGAAGGACAAAAGTGCTATTAGAATCACTTAAGTGAGCTCAATTTATGCCAAAACAAGGAAATATTCATTTTGTGACTGAGTCAAGAGGGTATGGCAAAGAGTTGGGAAGTCTATATATTAAACTCTAAATATTTAAAATATTTCTTAAACAATAGCATCTCATAGTTTGCTAGTAGGAACACACTGGTATGATCACTTCAGGTAGGCAACTGGGTAATTTTTATTTACCTCTCTATCTATTTATTCATTTTAGAGACAGGTTCTCGCTCTTTCCCCAGGCTGGAGTGCAGTAGCGTAATCATAGCTCACCATAACCGTTGAACTTCCGGGCTCAAATGATCCTCCTGCTCAGCCTCCAAGCTGCTAGGACTACAGGTGCACACCACCATCCCCAGCTAATTTAAAAAAAAACTTTGGAGTGACAGGGTCTTGCTATGTTGCCCAGGCTGGTCTTGAACTCTTGGCTTCAAGCGATCCTCCCACCCCAGCCTCCCAAAGCTCTGGGATTACAGGGGTGAGCCACTCACTGTGTCCAGACTAACTGAGTAATTTTTAAGGCTTAAACAATGTGTATATATCCTTTGACCAAACACTTCCCCTAAGAAAACAAATAGGTATTCATGTAAATATATTAATAAAAATAATGATGGCTAAGAGTTATGTAACATTAAGTGCCAGGCACTATTGTGTGTTAAATTCTTAAAACTCTACAATGTAGATAGTTTTATTGTCTCCATCACACAGATGAGAAAATGGAGGAAATTTACTTGTACAAGACCTTACAGCTGATAAATAATAGAGCTGGAATTCAAATATAGACAGTCTGTAACTGGAGTTACACTGTGCATTGTCTCTCAATATTAGCAGCACATTCATTGTTGAATTATTGATACAATCTCAAACTGGGAAACACTCTGCTCCACCCCCAGTATTACCCATCATCCTTCACCCAGTTGCTCATACCTCTGGAATCATTCTTGACTCTGTACTTTTTCTCACCCCCTACTTCCAATTCATCAGCAAAGTCTATGGTGTCTGCTTTGAAAATGCAATTCGTTTCTACCCACTCTCACCTCCTCCATGGTTCCTACCATTCCAAACTATCATATCCCTCATCTGAACGAATACCTCCTGAGTCGTCTCCAGCACCCACTCTTGTCTCTGTACACTGACACAAACAGATAGTGTCATTAACATTGCTTAAAATGCAAATTGCTTCTCTGCTCAAGACATCCAATTTCCTCCCATTACATATGGAATAAAATCCCAGACCCCTACCACTGCCTACACAGCTCGACATGATCTGGCCCTTGGCTCCTTCCCCATGATCACTTCTCTCACTCTTGCCTTCTTATACCACTGTCCTCAAGTCACACTCACTGCTCCCCTGCTATTCTTTTTATCATCATGGTGATGATAAGAACACTTAACATGAGATCTACTCTGTTAACAATCTTTTAAGTGCACAGTACAATATTGTTAACTACAGGCCCAATGTTGAAAAGATCTCTAGGACCTACTTGTCTTGCACAATTTAAACTTATTCCTTAAATAGGCCAATCCAGTGCCTATATCACGGACTCTGCCCTTCTTTCTGTTGGAACACGTTTTCCTTATATCCAAATGGCTCACTCCTTACCTATTCAGGTTTCTGTGCAAACGTTATTTCCTCAGAGAAGTCTTTCCTGACCACAATTTTTAAACTAATCCCCTATCCTTCCGCATCCCCTTCCCTGCTTCATTTTCTTTCATAGCACTTGCTATTGTTTGACAATAGGTTATACATTTATCGTATATCTTCAATTCTCCCCTCTAGTACAAAAGCTGGGATCATGTGTAGTTCCCTGCTATATTCCCAGCCCTTAGAAAAGTATCTGGCATATGGTAGGAACTCAATAAATGTTTACTGAATGAATCAAAGAATGAACCTTTTATACACAGGTGAATCATGGTTCACTCTAAGAACTAACTGCTTCTTGTCATTAAATTGTAGGAAATATTTATTAGAATCATAAAATGTAATTGGGAAAATCTCGAAGTAGTAAACAGGCAGTGAGTAAGAAAGGACCAAACATCAAAGAAATGGAGACCATTGTGTTCAGACTCGGTGACTCCCACAGCCATGGGTGCACCAGTCTCCAGGAAGGCAGCAGGAGTTGGCACGGTGGGCAGCAGCCGGAGAGGACTCACGGTGTGGACAGAGGATGTGAGATCTGAAGAGAGGATTTTAGAGGGCAGGTTTCACCCAAATTGATTATATAATCTTGGAAACGTTATTATGACATCTCTGAATCTCAGTTTTCTCATTTATAAATTGGCAGTGAAAATAACAGTACCGACCTAATAGCTTGTGTTATGAGGAATCAATGAAAAAAAAAATGCTGAAGGGCTACATAGACAGCAGCTGCTTTTATTTCTTCTTCTTTATTCTTTATTCTTCTTTATTATGTCTGGCAGTGGTCTAGTAGTCTATAGCGATACTGTATGTATGTATTTTCATAAAATTGGGGTTCCAAACCAGGAGAGAGATTTCAATTATATTTTCTTCCTATTGTACTTCTTCAGGCTGTGCATTTCCTAAGTTTAATGTTCAGGTTAGAAAGTCTTTCCTTTTACAAGTCCTGTATTTGCATCTTTCAAGGTCCTAGGAGAGCTCCCTGAATGGGAACTGGGGTTATAAATATGCATACATTCATCTTATTCACACCCTCTAAGGTAATCATGGATCATATGATAATAAGATGGGCTCTTTAGTTAACTAATATTTCTAGGTATAGCCCATGGTTTAACTATGTGCCAAAAGTTGACACTCTTCCTATTCAGAGGGAGGGTCTATGTCTTTACCCTGAGACTACCATGCATGGGAGTCTGCAAGTAGGTGCTCCAAATGGAAGTCCTAGCCTAACACATGAGTGAAGATGCCTTCAGATGATTTGAAACCCCAGCCATTAAATCATCCCTAGCTTTCCTTCCAGATAAGGTCTTAGACATTGTGGAACAGAAAAATTTCACCCCAACTGTGCTCTGTCTAAAGTCCTGATGCATAGAATCCATGAGTTTAATAAAATGGTTGTTGGAGGGTAATTGTTACGAAACTGTAGTAACTGAAACAAATTAGACGAAGCAAATCATCAATAGGGGTGAACTAAAATAGGTTTCCCTATTACAAATCGCGGTTTCTCAGAAGTTGTTTTGAAAAGGCTAGTGCTGACCAAAGTGGGGAAAAAGGTACCAAATTTTCTTCCTTTGATACACTGTTCCAAAACTGTACTCTTTCAATAAGAACTAGTCTTTATGCTCAAGAAAAAAAATATCTAGGACTAAATTCTCAGATGAGAGGAAGCTCTTGAAATATCAAGTGTTTGAAAACAGACTAGCCAAGACAGGGAGTTGAACATTTCTGAGCTTAAATCAAGATAAAATATTTAATTAGCCTATAAACTGACCCTGAGAACATCTGGAGCTTCCAGAAGGGAAGAATTTTCTTGTCACTTCTCTTCTAAGACTGCCAAACTGTGGGGGCCGAAGTTGGCACAGAAGCAAAGATAGGAAGGGAAGGTTATCAGTATGGCCTCCCTGAGATTGCGAGTCTGTAGATTAGAGAACACGGACAAGTGGAATGAAGTCACTCCAAGTCGATTCATCTTCTTCAAAATGCAGGGAGTGGAAGGGATAAAGAGACTTATATAATTCTTCAGTAGTGGAGCCAAAACAGATCAATCAAAGTGGTTAGTCAGAGACCTGGCAGAAACTTAGATACTTGTTAAATTTTCTTACTAAACGTTCTCTCCTGTTACACAAATGAATGGGTCCATGAATACTGGGCTGGGCAGCAAACCAAAAACTTGCCTCTGGCATTAAACATACCTCAACATAGATACTATCTGATAATATCTTTCATGTACTGAGAACTAAGTGATCTGCTAAGCACATTAGTTTTGCATACATGATCTCCTTTAAATATAACAGCATTTAATATTTATCAAGTGCTCACTATGCACCAACTACTATATTAAGTAATTCTTAACTATCATCTCAATTCATCCTATAATAAACCTATGGAATAGGTGTTATTGTTACCTTCCTTTTACAGATAGTAAAAATGCAGGCACAGGGAAGATGAGGCATTTATATAAGGTCATACAGATAACCCAAGCAATCTGATTCCAGAGCCTATAGCATCAGCCTGTTCGTTATCCTGCTGGCCATTTAATCTTGACAACTATTTAGAGATCAGTAGTATGAGAGACTCAGAGATGTTAAGTGACTTTCCCAAAGTCATACAGTTAACGTGTAGTGAACCTCTACCTAGTTTCCAAACTAACCTCAGATCAAGCCAAGCTGCTATGACAGCTTCCTAAGTTGTCTAGCATAGTAATTTCAGATTGAACTAAAGTCTGGTGAGTCACACCACAAATAGTTTAGTTTGATTCTGAGATAAACCAGCTCAGTATTTATTTTTTTTCCTTATGTTACTCTTTCACTGAGTTTTCAAACATTTTTTAGTAGAGAAAACATATTTTCCCCTTTTAAACAAAAATCTTACACAGAACCCAATATGTTTAATAGTTTAAAGTCATATTTTATTAGTACAACTTGAAATTTCTGTTGCTTACTATAATGTAAATCAATGGGATCACAATATGAGGGTTAGCAGTTTCTAATATGTTGAAATTTCAGTATGATGTTGTCACATCTACAGTTAGCTGATCTTTGACAAGAGTGCCAAAAACACATAACGGGGAAAGGAGAGTCTCTTCAATAAATGGTGCTGGGAAAACTTAATTCCATACAGAAGAATGAATCTGAACCTTTAACTCACATCATAACAAAAATCAACTAATAACAGATTAAAGACTTAAACATAAGACACGAAACTATAAGAAAACATAAGGAAAACTTAGGAAAAAAGCTTCTCAACATTGATCTGGGGAAGAATTTTAGATATGATGCAAAAGCATAGGCAACAAAAGCAAAAACAGACAAGTGGGATTGAATCAAAGAAAAAATCTTCTTGTACACAGTAAAGGAAACAGTCAACAGAGTGAAAGGCAACCTATGAATTGGGAAAAAATATTTGTAAATCATATATCTGACAAGTAATTAATTTCTAAAATATATAAGAAA
>CAUYSK010067146.1:0-21721 GCA_963575035.1 Avahi laniger | reverse complement strand
TATGTAGAAAAAATTAGCTGGGCATGGTGGCGCATGCCTGTAGTCCCAGCTACTCGGGAGGCTGAGGCAGAAGGATCGCTTGAGCCCAGGAGTTTGAGGATGCTGTGAGCTAGGCTGACGCCACGGCACTCACTCTAGCCCAGACAAAAGAGTGAGACTCTGTCTCAAAAAAAAAAAAAAAAAAAAAAAGACAGTGCAAAAAAAAAAAGAATATAGCTCATTAATAATTTTCATATTGATTAAATGTTGAAATAATATTTTGGATATATTGGGTTAAGTAAAATAGATTATTGATTTCACCTTTTTCTTTTTACTTTTTGAAATGTGACTCACATATATTTCCATTAGACAGCACTGTTCTAGAAGATAAATTAATCGAGGCTGGAAGATTGTTAAATGACTTTTCAAGATTACATGGCTAACAGGGAGTCAAGTGGGAACTAGAAGCCAGGTCTTCTACTTCCACTGCATTTCATCACTTCCCAATAGAGCTTTATGGTGTTGCTTGCCCTAGGACAGTCTAGTACATTCCCAAAAACTGATCAAAAGTCAAAGAGTGTCATTAAAGAGCATTAGACCAAGGTTCAGGAGTCTCCAGTTCAAGTCCCATCTCCTACTCCACACTGTTTGTCCCTGGGCACTTCATTTCACATTCTGGGCCTCTCTAAAATGAGGGAGTGTAAAAAAATGAAGCCTTTTTGTCACCCAGGTGACACTGCAGCACTGACATTCTGCAGCTCTGTGAAGTGAATGTGATGTATCTCACACCCAGAGAGAGGACAATCTCCCTGGACTTCATCAGGGTGTGCAAAGTACAAGAGGGCAAGGAAGCCCCCTCAGCAAAGTATCAATCTATTAAATGGACTGGTGGGGTCCAAAGTTGCCACTGAAGATGAACCTGTGTCTGTAATAAGGCTCTGTTTATCTTAGTACATCTAAACCATCTTTTTGAAAGACAAACTGTCTTCTACATGAGGATCATTACACTGTTGCATCATCAGGTAAAATTAAATTCTGCTGCAATGCCAAATAGTTACATAATCTACAGTGACGCCAGAGAAAAGGTCTAAAGAGCACTGAGCAAAATCCAATGTGTAACAGCTTGAACTAGACGAGGAAAGAGGGCTATTAATCTTAACAATTTTAAATTCATCTTCAAAATATCAAAAACCAATTCACTTTGTGAATATACTAAAAATCACTAAATTGTACACCTTAAAATGGTGAATTTCATAGATAAGTTACATCTCAATAAAAATTCAACATCTATGTAATAAAAAAGACTATAATAAAAGTATCCCATGTATGAAATAATAAATTTATTAATAATAAGATTTTTTAAGAAATTAAGGTTGGCAAGCAATTAGGCAATCTCTAAGTTTACATAATATCAACCATTTCAAATTAATTAGAACAAAAGAGAAACACCTTTTAGTCTACTCTTATTCCCAGAAAAGAATGCTTTCCCCATCCCTCATTGACTGTGGGACATGAACAAAGTCACTTCTCACCCTGAGGTCTCCTCTCCTTTCTCTGTAAAAGGAAAGGTGGGACCGGATGTCCAGTGGAACCCCATACAGCTGGCATTTTCAGCTCAACATTTTTTCTTTTTTTGTAACACAGTCTCTCTCTGTCAGCCGGGCTAGAGGAGTGCACTGGCATCATCGTAGTTCACTGCAACCTCAAACTCCTGGGCTCAAGCGATCCTCCTGCCTCAGCTTCCCAAGTAGCTAGGACCACAGGCACACTATCACACCTGGCTAATTTTTCCATTTTTTGTAGAGAAGAGGTCTCGCTCTTGCCTAGGCTGGTCTCAAACTCCTGGCCTCAAGAGATGCTCCAGCCTTGGCCTCCCAGAGTGCTAGGATTACACACATAAGCCACTGTGCCCAGCCCCAACACTTTTAACAAATATATAAATCTACCTAATGTGAGACACAGGTTAAAAGCAGGTGGCTTCTTTTATCGGTTGTTTGTTTTAAATTCATTAAATAACAAATTATCTGTAGCTCAGAATTTGTAAACTATTTAAACTCTCACATTATGGCTCCTGTGCTCTGGAAATGACAACAGCTTCTCAGTTGGACATCATTGCAAATTTGATGTCAAAGAATGCATACCACCATTAACTTACATATTTTAGATTCACATCGGAATTTCCACATAAAACACTAAGTATGGAAGTTCTCCTCTTTACTTAAAAAAAGTAATGTATTCAACTCTGTGAGAGGTCTTAACAAACAAAATAAATCTCTCAGAGGTAAAATCTCCAGTTTATCAGCAAGGGTCCAGGCACTCTGGGTCAAAGGGAAGGATAACTACCACTTTCAGGAAAATACTAAGGAAAATCCTAAGGAGAAGTCACAGTTTATAATGTATTGGCTGGGTACATCTAATGGATGGATGGATGGACAGCCAGAGAGATACAGTGTGAGAGAAAAAAACAGATAAGATAGAAAAATGGGCTGGGAGTGGCGGCTCACACCTGTAATCCTAGCACCCTGGGAGGCTGAGGTGGGACAGTCACTTGAGCTCAGGAGTTCAATTTCAGCCTGAGCAAGAGTGAGACCCCATCTCTACCAAAAATAGAAAAAATTAGCTGGGTGTGGTGGCATGCACCTCTAGTCTCAGCTGTTATACTTGGGAGGCTCAGGCAGGAGGATGGCTTGAGCCCAGGAGTGTGAGGCTGTAGTGAGCTATGATAATGCCACTGTACTCTACCTAGGGTGACAGAGACAGACCCTGTCTCAAAAAAAAAGAAAGAAAAATGGATAATTCAAAGAGATGAAATACAGAGATAAATGAGAAATATAAAACAATATAAAATAGAGAAATATCTATAAATAGAAATATATATAATTAGATAGAAAGATACCAAGATGAAAGATAAATAGAATAGAGAGATATACAGATAAGTAGATAAATATAGAGAGAGCGAACAGGGAGATAGATAACGGATTAGAAGATATAGATAAAATAAGTTACTTTGAGATTACACAGCTAGAGATTATAGACAGGTAGAGAGTTTAGACAGTTACATTAGACATCCAAATGGATTAGATGGATAAGATAGCAATATGTTACATATAAATTTACTGTTGATTACATGATTTGATGATCGCAATTACCCTAAGAGGCAGACATTCTTATCCTCATTGTGTAGTTGAGAAAACAAACTCAGAGGAAAAGGAATGAGTCTACATTTGCTGTAAGTGCTTTACATGTATAATCATATTTAGTTCTCATACTACCCACAAAGTATTTTACGGACAAGGAGAAGGTTTTGGAAAGGTACAATAATTTGCCTAAGGTCATACCAGTGGTGGCATCAGAATTCTCACTCCAAAGTCTATGACTTCCCGGGTGTTTTTCACTGTCACCACTCTAGGCAGTCACATACAGAATTCCGAACGGCATGTTAAACTGGGAAAGAGCTGAGACCTACCTGTTAACAAAGCTGAGTGGTCTGAGCCAGCAAGAACACATATTGCTTTAGAATTCTCTAGACCTACAAAAAAAATTTTTTTTCTTTTGAGTTATATTTATAACAGAACACACTGGGCAAAGAGGGGACTGTCATCTAGCACCACCTGAGCATGGGAGAAACTCTCAGCCAATGCAGGCAGGTCTGAGGCAGCAGCACTGGCCAAGAAGGTGGCTAGCAACACAGGCAGACTGGTAACACTCCAGGGAATTGAAAAATAAATAAATATATTGGGGATAAAGAAGCCAGATGCCTCACTATTACAGAGGAGAGGAAAGTTGCAGATATGAAAAGGAGGAAGGCTAGAATCAACCATGTAATATTGGATAGTAACTGAAGGAATTAGTATAAATTCATGGTTTCTGGTAGAGATAGATAAATATAGGTATGTGTATGTAAAAATGTGTGTGTGTGTGTGTATTTCCCAGATCTATCCGATGAATGGGTCTAGAAGCAATGACATCACGTACTTTCAGGTGTTATCACATGTAGTCACTTAAATACAAACCCAGGCCTCTTGATAACACACAGGCAAAACTAGATTTTAAACTGGCCTACTATCTCCAAATCCAGCACTTTTCCTCCCTTAATTATACTGCTAAAAGAAATGTGGTATACATATACCATGGATTACTATTCAGCCATAAAAAAGAACGAAATCCTGTCATTTGCAGCAACATGGATGGAAGAGGAAGACATTATGTTAAGCAAAATAAGCTAGGAACAGAAAGTTAAATGCTGCATGTTTTCACTCTTATGTGGAAGCTATAAAAAGTTGATTACATAGAAGTAAAAAGTAGAACATACTAGATACTAGAGTCTGGGAAGGATGGGGAAAGGGAGAGAAAGGCAGAGATTTGTTACAGGATACAAAATTACAGCTATATAGGAGGAATAAGTTCTAGTGTTCTATACCACTTTAGGATAACTATAGTTAACGATAATACATTATATAGTTTCAAACAGCTAGAAGGATACTGAATGGTCCAACATGACAAAATGATAAATACTTGAGACAATGGATACAGTTATTATCCTGATCTGATCACCATACATTTTACGCATTGAAATATCACTATGTACCCCATGAATATGTACAATTATTTGTCAACTTAAAAAAGTAATTTTTTTAAAGTTGGGGTAACTTGTGGTAACATGTAGTCTAACATGCAGATAAATGCAGACTTATTCTATCTCTTTTTTACTCTTTTTTTCTGACACTGCTGTTCAATAATTGTCTTAATAAAAATGGGCCTCACACCTCAAGTATCTTTGGAATGATAATAGGGCAAAGCAGTTGCTTCCAGACACATTCATCAGAGAGCAAGGACTGGGCCCCCAGTGGCCAGAGAAGGAGGGGACAGCCACAGTTCCAGCTCCAGAACTTTGGCAATGAGATAAAGGTGGAAGGATGGAAAGTGAAAGACTAGAGACAGGAAGCTGATGATCCACTCCTAATGCCACATCAGAAACTCCCCACGCCAACTCTGAATCTCAGCTGTGCCCCAAATAGATCCTAAACAGGCTATTAAATATAAATAAAATAAAATAAAATATAAGATAAAATAATAAAATATAACAAAACACTTTTACTTCCTTCTAGTTACAGGTCCTATGCTAAAATACAGAGTGACACACAGTTTCTGCCCTTTAAAAGCTCATAATCTTTAGCATACAAGAAAACATATAAACAATTCATAATACAACATATTGTGCTATCCATGCATGTGAAGCAAATGCAATGGCTATTAGAATTGGGAAGTCTTTACTGAGAAAGCTGTATCTGCTAGGCCTTGAAAAATTCTTAGGATTTTCCCAGAGGAAAAGGAAGGAAAAGGCATTTCAGGCAGAGGTGACAGTTTGCACATAGGTACAGTGGAATGAGAAAGCAGGATATGCCTGAGGAGCAGTGAATACCTTGATGAAAAGGGCAAAAATGTTTGGGAAGTATGAGTTTATATTAATATTATAAATGTCTGCAACGTCACGTGGACTACCTGTGCAGCGTCCTATGCCACCCTCTTCTCCTTGTCTAAGAGTACCCTCCCCAATTCAACCCAGGGGCTTCAGGGAAGCTAAGCTCACCCCCAGCTGAAGGAAAAAGCCTCCAAGACTTAGAAAAATCAGAATGAACCCAACACCCATGTACGTCACTCCCACTGCAGCCCACCCTTCCCTTTCTTCCCTGTCCCCCTTCCCACCACCCCGAAAAATCCCTGATTCATTCTGGGCTAAAGAATAGTAGTTTTCCTGAACTAAAAAGACAACATGAACTAAAAGAGAGGTCTCCTGAACAGGTTTTTCCTATAGCCAAACCTCAGCAAACTGGGCTGCAAAGTAAGAGGAAGAAAGAAAGGAGAGGAGATGGAGACATGGTGCTATACACAGAGAGAGAAAGGGCCACAGAGAGTAGAGAACAGAGAGAGAGAGAAAGGGAGATGGGGGAAAGGAGGAGAAGGGGGGAAGAGGAGAGGGAAGAGGAGTGAGGAGGAGGAAGAGAGGAAGCGGGGGAGGAGAAGAAAGCCCTAGAGACCAACTGACCAACACATCTATGGGCAGAACATGTATTACTTACTCCTCATATTTTCGTGTAGAGATTTCCCTTTGGGAACACTTCTAGCCCCTCTTTCTACAGCCTCACTCACTCCTGCTTCCCGTTTAGGAGGAGGAACTGGGCATGCGAGCCACAGTCCTGCTGGGTTCCCTCTTTGGGGTGTATCTGTCTACAGAGAGGGTGTATCCTCATGTCTTCTTGGCCATGCAACGAGCTTAGCAGGGCCAACTTTATGTAGTTGCTCCAGTGCCTGGTGGGTAAATTCAAGTTGAAATTCAGAATTTAGAGACTCACTAATTACTACACTTTATTTCCAAACACCTAAATCATGTCTTCCAACCTAGCTTTTAACAGTTCTAGAGCTATCATTTTGATCTCCATCTACCTGATTTACATCTGTCTCTCAATGGGTTCCAAACTCTGGCAACAAAGAGGGTTACTTGTACTGGGCCCACAAAAATCCCAGCAAGCTAGGCACAGTGGCTCGCATCTACAATCCCAGCTACTTGGGAGGCTGAGGCAAGAGGATCACTTGAGGTCAGGAGTTCAAGACCAGCCTCAGCAACAGAGTGAGACTCTGTCTCTTAAAAAAAAAAAAAAAAAAAAAGCAAACCAGCAAGACTGACAAAGTTAGACAGAGAGACCAAGAAATAGCAAAAGTAAAAATTCATTTACTCATATTCTGCATGTCTGTGTCTCTACTTCCTGACAAAGAATAAAAATGAGATTAAGAAAAAATAAGGGTCTCACCTGTCACTCTGCTTGGTTCCTTTGCTGTCAAAAACAATGGGAGAGTCTGCCCAGGGCACAACCGTCGTCCAGATGATGCCAGACCAGTCCCCCACTGGAACACAATGCCACTCACTTCTCAAGAAAGAAGAGAAAACAGAGAAAATGCACATCAGGATAAGACCAGATTGCTCTTTAAACCCCACTGCTATGGGAAATTCCCAATTCATTCTCAGTGAACATAAGTGTTATGGAGAAGCTTTACCGCTTCAAGGGCTCTATGACTGGTCATAGGGATTACCACCAAGCCATTCACAAATCCAGTCTTCATGGCAATCTAAGACCATCAAAGAAAATTCCAATACAGTAAAACTTCCTCCAAAAAGTTCCAGTGAATTGACTACTCCAGAGTCAACTCACTGGAATGACACCTTGTTCAGGATTAACCTGAAGGACAACTCAGACTCTAGATCAAGCAGAAAATAACCTTATAGACCATCAAGTCCATTCCTCACACTTACCACATGAGAAAACTGAGCCCCTGAAGAAAGGAAGTGATTTGTCAAGGCCATACAGGGAGGTAGCAGCACAGAAAATGCTAGGACTCAGCTCTCCTAACACCTAAGATTTCTCATTGCCAAATAAATACATATTTGTGACTGCAAGATAGCTTCTTAATAGCCATGATTTCAGTGGAATGGTCTTTTATTTTTATGTCCACTGAATATAACTCATGTACCTATCTATGTTCTGAACCTCAAATGCATAGATGAAATTCAATGTATTTGGTCCACAGTTAAGTGTATGCAACTAGGATCTGTCACCCAACAGCAACGTTAGGGTTCTGCTCCTCTGAAGTATCTTATAACGTATGGCCCTTTAGGATATAAGGAAAAAAAAACTGTGACCACTAAGCACAATGTGAACAAAGCACAGTGTTGAAATGAAACAAAACTTACAATCTCTTCAATAAATAAATTGCCAAGGAGAAAAGAAGAGAGGACAAAAATTATAGATTAAAAGAGATTTCAGATATGTGATAAGGATTAATAGCCAGAATATACAAAGAAGTCCTAAAACTCAATAACAAAAAAAAAACCACTTAAAAAACATGCAAAGGACTTAAATAGACATTTCTCCAAGAAGATACACAAATGATCAATAAACACAGGAAAAGAGTCTCAACTTCACTAATCATTAGGGAAATAAAAATCAAAACCAAAATGAGATACCACCTCACACCCATTTGGATGCTACTATGAAAAAAAAACAGAAAATAACAAGTGTTTGTGAATTTGTGAGAAACTGGAACCCGTGTGCATTATTGCTGGGACTATAAAATGGTGCAGCAGTTGTGGAAAATAGTATGGTGGTTCCTCAGAAAATTAAAAATAGAATTACTATATGATCCAACAATTCTAATTCTGGGTATATATCCAAAAGAATTGAAAGCAAGATCTCAAGGAGATATTTGTACACCCATGTTCACACCAGCATTTTTCACAATAGCTAAAACATGGAAGCAACCCAAATGTTCCTTGCCAGATGAATGGATAAACAAAATGTGATACATATATACGATGGACTATTAACCACCTTAAAAAGTATGGAAATGCTGGCTGGGCGCAGTAGCTTACACCTGTAGTCCTAGCACTTTGGGAGGCCAAGGCAGGAAGACTGTTTGAGGTCAAGAGTTCGAGACCAGCCAGAGTAGGAGCAAGACCCTGTCTCTACAAAAAATAGAAAAATTAGCCAGTTGTGGTGGTGTGCACCTGTAGTCTCAACTACTCAGGAGGCTGAGGCAGGAGGATAGCTTAAGCCCAGGAGTTTGAGGCTGTAGTGAGTTATGATTATACCAAGGCACTCTAGCTTGGGTGACAGAGTGAGACCCTGTCTCAAAAAAAAAAAAAAAATGGAAATGCTGACATATGCTACTCCATAGATGAACCTTGAGGACATCATGCTAAGAGAATTAAGCCAGTCACACACACACACACACACACACACACACACACACACACACACAAACTGCATGATTCCACTTACATGAGGCTCTTAGAGTGGTCAAAACCATACAGACAGAAAGTAAAATGGTGGTTACCAGGGGCTAGGGGGAAGGGAGGAATGGGGAGGTATTGTTTAATAGGTTAGGTACAGAGTTTCAGTTTTATAATATAAAAAAGTTCTGTAGATGGATGTTGGTAATGATTGCATGACGATATGAATGTACTTAATGCCACTGAACTGTACACTGAAAAATGGTTAAGATAATAAGTTGTATGTTATGTATATTTTACCACAGCAAAAAACATTTTAAAGAAAAATAAATTTTTTAAAAAAGAGAGACACGGCCGGGCGCAGTGGCTCATGCCTATAATCCTAGCTCTCTGGGAGGCCGAGGTGGGCAGATTGTTTGAGCTCAGGAGTTCGAGATCAGCCTGAGCAAGAGTGAGACCCCGTCTCTACTAAAAATAGAAAGAAATTAATTGGACAACTAAAAATATATAGAAAAAATTAGCTGGGAATAGTGGCGCATGCCTGTAGTCCCAGCTACTTGGGAGGCTGAGGCAGAAGGATTGCTTGAACCCAGGAGTTTGAGGTTGCTATGAGCTAGGCTGACGCCACGGCACTCACTCTAGCCAAGGCAACAGAGTGAGACTCTGTCTCAGAAAAAAAAACAAAAAACAAACAAACAAAAAAAAAAGAGAGACAGACTCAAGATACGTATCAACCAACCGCAATATATAGACCTAATTCGGATCCCAATTCAAACAAACTGTATATTAAGAAATATTTTTAAGAAAATCAGGGAAATTTAAACACTGACTGGATATTTGATGATATTAGAGAATTGTTAATATTTTTTAGGTTTTGATGATTGTATTATAGTAATGTTTTCAAAAAGAATACTTACCTTTTAGAAGTGCATGTAGAAATATTTACAGATTAAATGGGAGAGAGGAGGACTTACAATTAAGTTAATCAAACACATTAATGGAAATTGTGCTACTTTGTAACTGGACAGAGATGAACACATGAGACTAGCAATTACATTTATCAATGTTTGACAAACCATGTATCTGATAAGGAGTTAATTTCTAAAATATAGAAGGCACTCCTGTAACTCAATAGGAAAAACTTAAAAAACTTTAAAATGGACAGAGGACCTGCACAGACATTTCTCCAAAGACATACAAGTCAGGCACAGTGGCTCACACTCATAAGCCCAGAACTTTGGGAAACAAAGGCAGGAGGATCATTTGAGGCCAAGAGTTCGAGATCAACCTGGGAAACACAGCAAGACCCTATCTCTAAAAAAATTTTTTAAATTAGCCAGGCATGGTGGTGTGTGCTGATAGTCCCAGCTACTCAGGAGGCTGAGGCAGAAGGATCACTTGAGTCTAGGAATTCAAGGTTACAGTGAGGTATAAACGCACCACTGCACTTCAGTGTGGGTGACAGAGCAAAACTGTCAAAAACAAAACAAAACAAAACAAAATTTTTAAAAAAAGACGTACAAGACAGGTATATGAAAAGATGCTGGGCATTATTAATTATCAGAAAAATACAAACCAAAACTACAATGAGATATCATCTCACATCTGTTAGGATGACTATTATTAAAAAAAAAAAAGTATCATGCCACACCTCAGCAGCACCACACCATGCCACACTATGCTACTCCTGTGGTCCAGCTCTCCCCTACAGACCTGCTAGCCACAAACCACCCACCACCACATACCACCATTACACCTCATGTTTGCTCCTGGGAAGAGCAAACTCCTACAGCCCTCACATCTGTGGCCACCACCTAACTAGCATTACCAAGCAACCACTGTCACTGCCACTGAGGAGACCCAAGCAGAGCAATCTCCCGCAACTCCCGCCTCCATAGAGAGGGACTCACCCAGCCCCCTGTCCAAGTTTCCAACAGTGGCCTACAGACCAACCCACTACTCCATACAAAGATCTTCCACCACTAGCTTGGACTGTGACAACCACAAGGGAACAGAACACCATAGAACAGGTACGTCACAAGATCACAGTGCATCTGCCCCTCTCCTACCGGTTAGTCTTCTGGAATAGGACACAAAAGCACCATGTGGAGACCTCTCCTTCTTCTCACTAAACAGGAGTTTTCCCAGCAAAGGAGAACAGAAGCACTTCAAACCTATCTGCCCTGAACTGATAGAAGAGGTTTCGGATGAGAAGGAACCAGCAAAACAACTCTGGCAACATGAAAAAACAAGCTAGTTTGGCATCCCCAAAGGATCACAATAGACCTACAGCAACAAACCCCAACAAAAGGAAATTGTCAAAATGTCAGAAGTGGAATACAGAATATGGATGGTAAATAAGATGAATGGGATTAAAGAAAAAGTTGAAAACCAACACGAAGAAGCCAAAAAACTATTTCAGGACATCAGCGAAAAAAATTAAAAAGTCACTAAAGAGATAAACAACATAAGAAAGGATATAACGAAACTTAAAGAAAAGATAAAGAGTCACTTAGGGAACACCAAAATACAGCAGAAAGCTTCAACAACAGGATACACCAAGCATAATAAAGAATTTCAGAGCTTGAAGACAAGGCTTTCAAATTAACCCAGCCAGTCAAAGATGCACAAAAAAGAATAAAGAAGAATGAACAATCACTCAGAGAAATAGAGGACTATGTAAAGTTAGTCAATATATAAATTATAGGTATCCCTGAGGGAGAAGAAGAAAAAGCAAAAAGCATGGAAAATTTATTCGAGGGAATTATTGAGGAAAACTTCCCTAGTATTGCCAGAGATTCAGATATCCAGATACAAGATGGTCATCAAATATCAGGAAGATTCGCAGCAAATAGGACACTGCCAAAACACATAGTCATGAATCTGGCCAAAGTCAAAATGAAGGAGAAAATTCTACAAGCTGCAAGATGAAAGCAACAACCAATCTACAAAGGAAAGCCCATCAGTCTAACAGCAGACTTCTCTGAGGAGACCTTATAACACAGAAGGGATTGGGGCCCCATTTTTAATCTTCTTAAACAGAACAACTGCCAGTCAACAATTCTGTATTCTATAAAACTGAGTTTCATATAAAGACTTTTCCAGACAAGCAAATATCTAGGGAATTTGTCACTACTAGACCTGCCCTACAGAAATGATCAATAGTGTACTATACGTGAAACAGTACAATAGATACCCGCTAGTGTAAAAACACCTGAAAATTAAAGCTCACAGCTCTTATAAAACAACAGCACTGGAGGAAAAACAAAACAAGGTATCAGTCAACATGATGAATAGAACAGTACCTCACATATCAATACTAGCACTGAACATGAACAGTCTTAATGTTCCAATTAAAAGACATAGACTGGCTGAACGAATGTAAAAATCATTGCCCAATTATATGCTGTCTCTAAGAAACCCATCTAACTCACAAAAACACACACCAACTCAAGGTAAAGACATGGAAAAAAAACATTCCGAGCAAATGAAAACCAAAAGCGAGCTGGTGTAGCCATTCTCATATTAGATAAAATTGACTTTAAATCAATAGTGGTTAAAAAAAAAAACCACAAAGATGGTCATTATGTTATGACAAAGGGGGCAATTCAGCAAGAAGACATAACAATCCTAAATATATATGCACCTAACACAGGAGCTCCCTGATTAAAATAAATTCCACTAGATTTATGCAAAGAAATAAACAGTAGCATCCTAATCGCAGGGGTCTTCAACACCCCACTGACAATACTGGACAGATCGTAGAAGCAGAAAATCAACAAAGAAATACTGGACTTAAATGGAACTCTACAACAAATGGACCTAACAAACATTTATAGAACATTCTACCTGAAAACTACAGAATATACATTCTTCTTATTAGCACATGGGACATTTTCTAAGATTACAAGTCTCAGCAAATTCATAAAAATAAAAATCATACCACAAATCTTCTCAGATCATAGTGGAAAGGGCACAACAAAAAAATAAAACTACAGACCAACATCCTTTATGAATAGTGATGCAAAAATCCTCAATAAGCTCCTAGCAAACCAAATTCAGCAGCACATCAAAAAGATAATTCACCATGATCAAGTGGGTTTCATCCCAGGGATGTAATGATGGTTCAACATATGCAAATCAATAAATGTGTTTCATCACATAACCAGAAGCAAAAACAAAGACCATATGATCATTTCGATAGATGTAGAAATAAAATCCAGCACCCTTTCATGTTGAAAATCCTTAACAAACTAGGTATAGAAGAAACATACCTCAAAACTATAGAAGCCATAGAGACAAACTGACAGCCAACATTATACCAAACGAAGAAAAGTTGAAAGAATTCCCCACTAAGAACTGTAAGATAAGGGTGCTCACTATTACCACTTCTATTCAACATAGTACTAGAAGTCCTAGCCAGAACAATCAAGCAAGAAAAAGAAATAAAGGGCATCCTAATTAAGAAATATGAGGTCAAACTATACCTGTTCGCCAACAATGTGATCTTGTACCTTGAAAACTCTAAAGACTCTACCAAGACTCCTAGTGATAAATAAATTCAGCAAAGTCTCAGGTTATAAAATCAATGTACACAAATCAGTCAAGCTGAGTCAAATCAAGGACTCAATAACATTTAAAATAGCTATGAAGAAAACAAAATACTTAGGAATATATTTGACCAAGGAGGTGAAAGATTTCTACAAGGAGCACTACAAAGCACTGATGAAAGAAATTATAGGTGACACAAACAAATAGAAAAACATCCCATGTTCATGGATTTGTGGAATCAACATTGTTAAAATGTCCATTCTGCCCAAAGCAATTTAGAGATTCAACGCAATTCCTACCAAAATACCAACGTCTTACTTTACAGATCTAAAAAAATAACCCTAAGTTTCATTTGCAACCAAGAAAGAGCCCGAATAGCCAAAACAGTCTTAAGCAAAAAGAACAAATCTGGAGGCATCACATTACGTGACTTCAAATTATACTACAAGGCTATAGTAAGCTATAGTACATAGCATGGTACTGGTATAAAAGTAGAAACATAGACCAATGTAACAGAATAGAGAGCCCAGAAATAAAACCATATGGCTACAACCAACTGGTCTTCAACAAAACAGACAAACACATACACTAAAGAAAGGATGCCCTATTCAATAAATGGTGATGGGAAAACTGGATAGCCAAAAGCAGAAGAATGAAACAGGATTCCATCTCTCACCACGTACAAAAATTAATTCAAGATGGATTAAAGATTTAAATGTAAGGCATGAAACTCCAAAGATTCTAGAAGAAAATGTAGGAAAAACTCTTCTAGGCATAGGTCTAGGCAAAGAATTGATAACTAAGACCCCAAAGGCAAATACAACAGCAACAAAAATAAATAAATGGGACTTCATTAAATTAAGAAGCTTCTGCACAGCAAAGGAAATAATTAACAGAATAAATAGACAACCTACGGAATGGGAGAAAATATTTGCAAACTACACATCTGACAAGAGACTAACACCCAGAATCTACAAAAAACTGAAATAAAACAGCAAGAAAAAACAAACCCCAGCAAAATACGTGAACAGAATTTTTTCAAAAGAAGGTAGATAAATGGCCAATAGACATATGAAAACATGTTCACTATCACTAATCCTCAGAGAAATACAAATTAAAACCACAATGAGATACCACCTTAACCCTGTCAGAATGGCCATCATTAAAAAGTTAAAAAACAACACATACTGGCATGGATGCAGAGAAAAAGATATCCTTATACACTGTGGGACTGAAATTTAGTACAACCTCTGTGTAAAACAGTATGGAGATTCCTCAAAGAGCTAAAAGTAGACTTACCATTAGATCCAGCAATCCCACTACTGTGTATCTACCCAAAGGAAAAGAAATCATTCTTTCAAAAAAACACCTGCACTTGAATGTTTATCCCAGCACAATTCACAATTGCAAAGATATGGAATCAACCTAAGTGCCCATCAATTCATGATTAGATAAGGAAAATGTAGCATGTGTGTGTGTGGAGTACTATTCAGCCATGAAAAGGAATGAAATAACGTCATTTGCAGCAACTCTGATGGAACTGGACACCATTATCCTAAGTAAAGTATCTCAGAAATGGAAAAACAAATACCACTTGTTCACATTGATAAGTGGAAGCTAAACAATGGGTGCACATGGACCCAAAAAGATGTAAAGTACATCGGAAACTAGGAAGGAGGTGAGGGATAAAAACTTACCTTTTGAGTTTAATGAACACTGTCCTGGTGTCAGGCACATTGAAAGCCCTGATTTCAGCATTATAGAGTGTATTCACATAACAAAAACTTCTGTACCCCCTTAATATTTTGAAATTTAAAAAATAAAACAAATAAATAAAAATATAATTGTTGGCAAGGATATGAAGGAATTGGAACCCCCGTATACTGTTAGTGAAAACGCAAAATGGTACAGCTGCTGTGGAAAACAGTAAGAAAGTTCCTCAAAAAAATTAAAAATAGGGGCCGGGTGCGGTGGCTCACGCCTGTAATCCTGGCTCTCTGGGAGGCTGAGGCGGGCGGATTGTTTGAGCTCAAGAGTTCGAAACCAGCCTGAGCAAGAGCGAGACCCAGTCTCTACTAAAAATAGAAAGAAATTAATTGGACAACTAAAAATATATAGAAAAAATTAACCAGGCATGGTGGCACATGCCTATAGTTCCAGCTACTCGGGAGGCTGAGGCAGGAGGATCGCTTGAGCCCAGGAGTTTGAGGTTGTTGTGAGCTAGGCTGATGCCCCGGCACTCTAGCCCAGGCAAAAGAGTGAGAGTCTGTCTTAAAAAAAAAAAAAAAAAATTAAAAATAGAACTACCATATGATCCTTCTTCAGGATATATATCTAAAAGAGTTGAAATCAGGATCTCAAAGAAATGTCTGTATTCCCATGTTCATTGCAGCATTACTCACAAAAGTAAAGACATGGAACCAATTCAACAATCCAGCAACATATGAATGGCTAACGAAAATATGTAGACACGTACAATGGAATATTATTTAGCCTTCAAAAAGAAGGAAATCCTGTCATTTGGGACAACATGGATGAATCTGGATGATATTATTCAAAGTGAAATAAGCCAGAAACAGAAAAAATACTGCCTGACAGTATTTATATGAGCTATCTATAATAGTCAAACTCACAGAAGCAGAGAATACAACAGTGGTTGCCAGGGGGTGGGGGTAGAAAAAATGGGGAGTTTTTGCTCAATGGATATAAAGTTTCAGCTATGCCAGATGAGTAAGTTCTAGAGATCTGCTATAGAATAGTGCTGATAGTTAACAACACAGTATTATGTACTTCAATATTTGTTAAGAGGGTAGGTAGATTTCATATTAAGTGTTCTTACCACAAACACACACACAAGAAACAAAGGGACACAAGGAAATTTGTGGAGATATTGGATATGTCTATTACCTTGTTTCTGATGATGGTATTAGAGGTACTTGTGTATATCCAAACTCATCAAATTGTACACATTAAATGTGTACAGTTCTTTGCATAGCAATTATACCTCAATAAAGCTGTTTAAAACAAAAAACTAGCAACTACAGATAGTTGGTAGGAAAGAGGGAAGTAAACCAATGACAGCCACTTCTCCTGTGCTGCTGACTTCTAAGAGAAGAACCTGCTTATAAAAATGTAATCACTACCACACAACTCAGCAATCACACTCCTGGGCATTTACCCCAGAGAAATAAAAATTTATGTTCATATTAAAACCTGTCCACAAATGTTTACAGTAGCTATATTCTTAATAGTCAAAAATTGGAAACAACCCAAATGTCCTTCAATGGATGACTAATTAAACAAACTGATTGGCGTAGACTGAACTGTGACCCCTCAAAATTCCTTTGTTGAAGCCCTACTCCCCAATGTGACTAGACTTGGAGATACAAGCCATAAGGAGGTAATAAAGGATAAACGGGGACATACATGTCCAGCCTTAACCTAATAGGACTAGTGTCCTTATAAGAAAGGGACGAGACCCCAGAGGTCTCTCTCTCTCCACAGGAGCACACAGAAAAGGCCATGTGCGAACACAGCAAGAAGGTGGTCATCTACAAGGTAGGAAGAAAGGCCTCCCAGAAACCAATTCTGATGGCATGTTGATCTTAGTCTTTTAGTCTTCAGAATGGTAAGAAAGTAAATCTCTGTTGATTAAGCCTCCTGGTCTACGGTACTTTGTTATGGCAGCCCTGGCTAACTAATACTGCCGTACATCGAAACTGTGGAATACTACCTAGCAGTAAAAAGGAACACATTATTGATACATAAAACTTGGTTGAATCTCTAGGGAATTATACTGAGTGAAAAAAAAGCGAATCCCAAAAGGTTAAATACTCTATGACACTGTTTATATAACATTTTTGAAATGACAACATCATAAAGATATGGAAAACACAAGAGTGGTTAGCCAAGGACTAAGCCGGAGGTGGAGGCAGGTAGGAAGTGGGTGTGGCTGTAAAAGGGCAACTCGAGGGGTCCTGTGGGAATGGAACTGTTCTGGATCTTAACTGTATCATGCTGTTATCCTGGTTATGCTATCGTACTACACTTCTGCAAGATACTGCTGCACAAAACGAGGAAAAGAACACATGGAGTCTATTTTGTTTTTTATAACTGCATGTGAATCTACAATTATCTCAAGATAAGAAGTTTAATTTTTTAAAGAAAGCACGATCAACGCTAAGCCCCAGGATGCACAGCGCTGCACTGAACTTTTTCTCACCTCCTCTCCCCTTTCTCCACTCCACAGCTGACCTCACCAAGCACTTGAGCCTCAGCTGCCACAGCCAACGAGTGTTGTCCTTCAGCCCAAAAGGACTGTGAGCAGAAAAATGAAAAGGCGAGATAAAAGTGTCACTGCCTTCCCATATGCCACCTCCCTGTTTCTCCTCACATACATATTGTCCATCCCATCACCCATTCACAGTATAGGAGACAAGCGCACTCAAAGCTTTTACATTAACAAACATTAATATCCACTAGGAAGGCAGTACAGTTCACTGCAAAGAATATGGGTCTTGAATCCAAACCATCCCAGACTCTGCTCCAAGCTCTACCCTTTACCATCTTACTCCTTGGGTAACCTCACATGAGTGCTTTAACCTCCCTGGGCCTCAGTTTCTTCAAATGTAAAAATTTAACTCACATCACTTCCTTGTTGTGAGGATTAGATGAGGTAATCAAATCAAGAGAACCTAGCACCATGTCGAGAACAAAAAGAGCTGGAAAACTTCATTTCCTTCCTCCCTATCTGTGAAGGCTTTCCCACATGACTCCTGCCTTATGTTCCCTCCTTTTAATCAGAACTACAACACAGCAGGACCCTTTGAAATTCCCACTTAAAGGGTTTTTCTCCTAAAGCTCAGTTCCTCCTTATTACACACCTATTTCAAAAATAAAGGTAAAGTGATCACCTGTAGCAGCTAACGCATGCCTCAGTCCAGCAGCAATACAAACAACCTTCTCTCTCAGGAGCTGTCAAAATAAAGAAACGGATTTAGATCTTGGAGTCATCCATCTACAAAATTTTATGTAATTTATGTCCACATACAATGCAGCATGATCCTCATTATGTGTCTGACTGGTTCTAAACACCCACCCCCAACATTTCTACCTATAAATACCTCTATATATATCCCCAAAAGAAAAAAAGCCTTTTTAAAATGCCATATCACGGCCAGGTGCAGTGGCTCACATCTGTAATCCCAGCACTTTGGGAGGCCAAGGCAGGAGAATCGCTTGAAGCCAGGAGTTTGAGACCAGCTTGGGCAGCAAGCAAGACTTCATTTCTTCAAAAAAAAAAAAAAATTATTCAGCTGTGATGGTGCACACATGCAGTCCCAGCTACTCAGGGGGCTGAAGTGGGAGGATCATTTGAGCCCAGCCTGGGTGACAGAGCGAGATCTGTCTCTAAAATAAGTAAATAAATAAAATAAAAATGCCATGTCACAGTATCATGTCACAATGCCTCTCAAGGATAGGACGGACATTCAAGATCATCTAGTCCAAGGGTTAGTAAATGTTTCCTATAAAGGGTCAGATAGTAAATATTTTAGACTTTATAGGCCATAGAGTTTCTGCCACACTCCTCAGCTCTGTCATTGTAACAGAAAAGCAGCTCTAGACTATATATAAATGAATGAGCATGGCTGTTTGCCAATAAGACTTTATTTCCTAAGGGCTCTAATTTTCCCCACTCTAATCCAGTCCAATCCCTACCCAATGCTAGAAACTCCTCCACAACACTTCACCAGGTGGTAATCCAATTCCTGCCAAACATCTCTAGTGATACAGGCTCCCCACCTCCCCAAGAGCCTGTTCCATCTTTGCACAGTTTCATTTATCTCTTTAGGTGGAGCCAAACCTATCTGCCTGTAGCTTCTGACAATGCTTTCCAAATATTTGAAGACAGTTGTCATGTCCTCTCTAAGACATTTTGTGGTGGTTATAAAAATAGGCCCTCAAATTCTTTGATACTCTTCACTTCAAGATGTGGAGCTTAATTCCCCTCCCCTTGTGTGGGCTGGACTTAGTGACATGCTTCTAATGAAAAGAATAAGGAAGCAATAAATGACTCAGAGACTAGGTGATAAAAGGCACTGAAGCTTCCTGCTTGGCATATCTCACTCTCTCGAATTACCCTTGAGGGACGCCAGATGCCACGTGTGAACAGTCCTATAGACAGGCCCACATGGCAAGGAACTGAAGTCTCCTGCCAATAGCCACAGGAGAGAGCCTGGAAATGCATCCACCAGCTCAGCAGAGCCTTCAGAGACTGCATGCAAACTCAGCTGACATCTGGAATGCAACATCATTAGAGACCACCTAAACTGTTCCTAGATTCCTGACCCTCAGAAACTGTGAGATAATAAATGTTTGCTGTTTTAAGCTGCTGTTTTGGAGTGATTTGTTACACAGCAATAGGTAACGAATACAGATCTCTTCTTTAGGCAGAATATCCCTAGTTCCATCAGCTATCACAGGGCTTTAAATCCTCTCTCCCTCCTCATTTTTCTCTTCTACATACACTCTGGTGGTTCCATCTCTCTTTTAAAGGGACTGTATATGCATCAATCACAGCCCTTATGGGGCTTTACCACATTTGCTTATTTACAGGTCCACAGTGTCTTTCAAAACTTTAGGACCCTCAAGGTCAAGGCCTGAGTCTTATTTACCTTTATGCCCAAGGCCTAAACACCAAATCCACAACAGAACACAACACCCCAGATGCAGTCTGACCAGTACAAAGCACAGAGCTCTAGTCTTCCTTCTGGAGACTATGCTTCTATCAGTGGAGTCCACAATCACATTAGCTATTGGGAAGATCAAATCTTACTCCTAATAGAATTGGAACACACAGTCCTTTAAATTTTCATCTTTCTTTTTTCCTCCAAAATTTACTGAAGGGCTTTACATGTAGCCTCAATCTCTTCAATATCACTCATCTCCATCTTTCTCTCCATTCCCACTGTCACTGCTTTAGTTTGGCCCATGATCATCTCCTGTCTGGATTGTTAGCAAGAGGTTCCTAGGTAATCTTCCTTCAATCCATCCCCCACACTATCCTATCTGGCTGGGGCCACCCTACCATGCTGTTCTCATCATTTGTCATACACCACCACCCCGATTGCCCCTCACCACCCACTCTACCCTGGCACTCCCATCTCTTCCTCATATTCCAACATACTAAACTGCTTACAGTATCCCAAAGCCCCCAGTTTTATGCTTCTATACCTTTGCTTAAACAGTTCTTTCTGCCTAGAATGCCCTTCTTTTGTACCTACTCTGCATCCTCCTGTCCCAAGGCAGGTAAACTCCTACTTAAAATTTAGCTTAACCCTGTCCTCACTCCACCTTCCTCTAGGTAAGAGTTCAATATGCCTTCCTTTGGGGACATACATGTATCTGTCATAGTTCTAACATGGTATTGCATTTAGTTATTTATGTATCTATCATGTACTACTAAACTATAAGACTCTCAGATGCTAGGACAAGTCTCATTCACCTTTGTTCCCACTGCCTGAACACAATGCCTAAGCACCAAATCCACAGCAGAACACACAATAGTTGCCATTAAATAAATCAATGGATTTTTATTATATTTCATTTTAGCACATTCCTCCTATTATTCCATAGAATATATCCTGTCAAAATGTTTTTACTTTCTGCTTCTGTCATCCAACATATTTTAACCACTGTTCCTGTCTTCTTTAATTATATGAATTATAATTAAGCTAAATTAATTATAACTTATATGTAGGTTCTTACAAGGCCATCTATTTGCAATTAGGATCTATAACATCTCCTACAGGGCCTACAGAGCCTAGGCTTGTGTGCGTACCATAGGAACCATTACCCTAAATAACACCCCACAGACCAGTAACCAAGTTCTGCAAAATGACAGGAGCAGATAGATCTAAGCTCTCTCCGATAAAAACAGATTTCTCATTCTTAATCAGAGTTCAAGGAAAATAGGAGTGTGGCAGCTTGGGTGGTGAAACTCATTTTAGATTCCAGCATATTTTCTTTAAAATTCCATATTTCCATTATGATCATTTAAAATATAAACTTCACAAAAAGGAGTACATTCTAAGTATGATGCGGTGAAAAGAACTCTGAGCTAGGGCAGAGAGTTTAACACTTATTCTGTCCAATATGGTTACCACTAACTATACATGGCCACCGAACTTGAAATGTGATTGGACTAAATTAAGATATATTGTAAGTGGTCAGGCGCGGTGGCTCACGCCTGTAATCCTAGCACTTTGGGAGGCCGAGGCGGGCGGATTGTTTGAGCTCAGGAGTTTGAGACCAGCCTGAGCAAGAGCGAGACCTCGTCTCTACCAAAAATAGAAAGAAATTAATTGGAAAGCTAAAAATATATAGAAAAAATTAGCTAGGCATGGT
>CAUYSK010067140.1:0-19849 GCA_963575035.1 Avahi laniger | reverse complement strand
CTGGTGGCAAACCTGAAAACTATCAAGCATTTTATTTCCCTAGTTTTCATACTTCCACCCCACCCCTAACCCTTTTTATCTTTTAGCATCCATCCAGCATTTTTTTTTTTTTTGTATATACACTTACTTATATCCCAAACAAAAAACACTGACAATACTCCTTGGTAAACAAGGAAATCCCAGAACAGTCCGCCAAGCCTACGACTTTGCTCCCAAAGTGTGGCACAGGCTAAACAATAGAGGGAAGAAAAGATCAATGGCCTTCATTTATTGATGTCGTCGGAATGCTCCTGAGAGTCCGTAAGTGTTTCAGAATTTACTGATGCAATACTGAAGAAAGTTTCAACAGATTTTGCAGACAAGCATCAGAGGATAAGTCTTTGATTGATAATTTTTCTATTTATTTCTGCCAAGGCGACTGACTGAAAACACAAAAGCCTTTTCATCAGAGAGATTAGCATAGATGTCAATTTCCTTTTCTTGTTTCTCTCTTTCTTCCTCATGTTTTTTGGCAAATGCACTTTTAGGTCTTCCTCTTCCTCATCTGATATGATCTGAATGGCTGTTACTTCGAGATCTCTTTCTGTTTTCTAAATTTTTATTTACTGTAGAATTTATCTTCTCTCTCCTAACTCTCTCTGTTCGCCTCCTCTTGGCCTCATGCCTGTTTTCTGTAGAAGGAGGTGATCTCTCTGAGTGTTTTGCATTTAACAGTTTTCTGCTAATAAATATGTAACCACAGGGACATGATTTACCTGCAACAGGAACCTGTTGGTTGCACTCGGGGCATGATTTGGTGGCCATCTTCACTTTCTTGGCTCGAGATGCAGACATGCTCCTCCGATCAGTGATCTTTGATATTACTATTGTAACTATTTTGGGGCACCACGAAACACACCCAAATAAGACAGCAAACTTAATAAATATTGTGTGCGATCTGACTGCTCCACTCACTGGCCATCCCCCCATCTCCCTTCCTTTTTTCAGGCCTCCCTAGTCCCTGTGACATGATAATATTGAAGTTAGGCCAATTAATAACCCCGTAATGGACTCTAAGCATTCAAGTGAAAGAAAGAGTCGCACATCTTTCCCTTTAAATCAAAAGCTAGAAATGACTAAGCTTAGTGAGGAAGGCATGTAGAAAGCTGAGATAGGCTGAAAGCCAGGCCTCTTGTGCCCAACAGTTAATCAAGTTGTGAATGCAAAGGAAAAGTTCTTGGAGGAAATTAAAAGTTCTACTCCAGTGAACATATGAATGATAAGGAAGTGAAACAGCCTTATTGCTGATATGAAGAAAGTTTTAGTGGTCTGGATGGAAGATCAAACCAGCTACAACATTCCCTTAAGCCAAAGCCTAATCTGGAGCAAGAATCTTCAATTCTATGCAGGCCGAGAGAGGGGAGGAAGCTGCAGAAGAAAAGTTGGAAGCTAGCAGAGGTTGGTTCATGAGGTTTAAGGAAAGAAGCTGTTGTCATAACATGAAAGTACAAGGTGAAGCAGCAAGTCCTGATGGAGAAGCTGCAGCAAGTTGTCCAGAACACCTAGCTAAGATCATTGATGGAGGTGGCTGCACTGAACAACAGAATTCAATGTAGATGAGACAGCCTCCTATTGGAAGAAGATTCCATCTAGGACTTTTATAGCTAGGGAGGAGAAGTCAATGCCTGGCTTCAAGGCTTCAAAGGACAGGCTGACTCTCTTGTTAGGGACTAATGCCCCTGTTGACTTTAAGTTGAAGCCAGTGCTCACTTACCATTTTGAAAATCCTGGGGCCCTTAAGAATTATGCTAAATGTACTTTGCCTGTGTTCTGTAAGTGGAATAACAAAGCTTGGATGACAGCACTTCTGTTTATAGCATAGTTTACTGAATATTTTAGGTCCACCACACAGGAAAAAAGATTCCTTCAAAATATTGCTGCTCATTGACAATGCACCTGGTTACTCAAGAGCTCTGACAAAGATGTATCAGGAGATTAATGTTGTTTTCATGTGGTTAACACAACGTCTATTCTGCAGCTCATGGATCAAGGAGTAATTTCAACTTTCAAGTCTTATTATTTAAGAAATACATTTCATCAGGCTATAGCTACTACAGATAGAGATTGCTCTGATGGATCTGGGAAAAGTAAATTGAAAACTTCCTGGACTTGATAGAAGTCATCAAGTCATCTTTATTTCTTCCTCCATTCACATGCTCCATCTGTCCTCTGGGAAGGACTCACCATTCCAGAAGCCATTCCGAACATTCGTGATTCAAGGGAGGAGGTCGAATCAAAATATCAACAGTAACAGGAGTTTGGAAGAAGCTGATTCCAACCTCATGGATGACTTTTGAGGGCTTCAAGACTTCACAGAGGAAGTAACTGCAGATTTGGTGAAAATAGCAAGAGAACTAGAATGAAAAGTGGAGCCTGAAAATGGGACTGAATTGCTGCAATCTCATGATAAAACTTGAATGGATGTGGAATTGCTTTTTACAGATGAGCAAAGAAAGTGGTTTCTTAGATGGAATCTACTTCTGGTGAAGATATTATGAATATTTTCAAAATGACAGCAAGAGATTTTAGAATATTATATAAACTTAGTTGATAAAGCAGCAGCAGGGTTTGAGAGGACTCCAATTTTGAGAAATATTTCTATTGTGGGTAAAATGCTATCAAACAGCATTGCATGCTACAGAAAACTCTTTTGTGAAAGGAAGAGTCAATTGAAGTGGTAAACTTCCTTGTCGTCTTATTTTAAGAAATTGCCACAGCCAGCCCAGCCTTCAGCAACCACCACCCTGGTGGGTCAGTAGCCATCAACACCAAGGCTAGCTCTCCACCAGCAAAACGATTATGACTTTCTGGAGGTTCAGATGATTGTTAGCATTTTTCATTTTTAGCAATAAGGTATTTTAAAATTAAGAAATGTCCATTTTTAAAATTAAGATATGTCCATGATGCTATTGCACAGTTAATAGACTACAGTGTAGTGTAAACAAAACTTTTATATGCACTGGGAAACCAAAATATTTGTGTGACTCATTTTATTGTGACATTCAACTTCATCTTGGTGGTCTGGCATGGGACCTGCAGTACCTCCCAGTTTGCCTGTGTGTGCCCAGCGGAGGGTGATGCAGTGCTGCCCTCTGCCTCCCAGACATTATGAGCCTTCTTGGTCCTTATTTATTGCTGTTCCTGGGGGTCTGGAGGAACCTCCTCCCGGGGCTCCCGCCTCCAGTCCACTTGCTCTGGGACGTTACCCTGTGGCTGCCAGGATGTGATGTCTTGGCTCTCATTTTTAAAATGTTGTTTCTTGCGTTCAAAAATTTAAACTGCTTACCTACTGCCTATTTTATTGAGAAACTTGAGGTCATTATACTTATTTAATCTCATTTACCTATCTCGCTCCGCCTTTCCCTTCGCTCTTGACTCAGAATAAGGAATCTCTCTGCTGAAGAAGGGTATCACGATCTGTGTCCTACCTTCCATCCTCCATCCTCCTCTCCTGTCCTGCTCCATCATCACTTATCTCTCTTCTCCTCATTCAACCACCCCCTCTGTGCCGGCTTTTTACCCTTAGCACATGAACATTGTATTTGAGTCTCTTCCATCACTGAAAACATTCTCAAACAAAACCTTCCTGTGACCTCTTTAGCTGCTGTCATTTCTCCTTCCCTTCTCATTCAAACTTCTTGAAAGAATTATTTTTTAATCACCTCCAATTCCATCTTCATTATACTGCAATTGGACTTCTACCTACGCAGTTCTACTGAATGTTAGGAGGCCGTGAGCATCTAATTGCCAAATCCAGTGGGCACTTTCTGTTCATTATTTTCCTTGACCTCTCTGCTAAATTTAACACTATTAATCACTCCTGCTTCTTTGGAACTTTTATGTTCCTTTGGCTTCATAGAAAAATGTTCTGGTTCACCTTATCTCTATTTAACTATTTCTTTGTGGGTTTCACTTTCTTCACTCATTATCCAAGGTTTTGTCTGTTGTGTATTTATCTTCTTCTTATATATACTCCCTTTGACCAGTCAAACCACTATCTGAATACTGATAACTCCCCAATTTGTGTCTTCAGCACAGACATCTCTCCCAAGCTCAAGACTCATGTATTCATCTCCATCTGGATGTTTCAGAGGGACCTCAAATTTGTCATATCTATAGATGAATTTATCATTTTCTACTTCAGGGATTCCCTATTTCAATGGCAGCACCATTCACTTGATGCACAAGATAGAAGTCAAGTCATTTTTATTTCTTCCCTCACTTGCACGCTCCATCTCTTTTCAATCACCAAGTCCTAGCCCTAAATGTTTCTCAACCAATCACCTCTCCCTGGCTGTTATCAATACTCAAGTTCAGGCTTCCTCTGGTCTTGCCAGATGCCTTCAAAAGCTTCTAATAGATTTCCCTGGCACTCATCTTACCTTCAACAAAACCATTCATTCGACAAATATTTATAGAGCATCTTCCATCTGCACTGTTCTAGGGGCTGGGGATATCACAGAAAACAAAAGAGACAAAATCTCTGTTGTCACTGAGCTTACGGTAATGTGTATGAGCGTGTGTGTGTGTGTGTGTGTGTGTGTGTGTGTGTGTGAGAGAGAGAGAGAGAGAGAGAGAAAGAGATAAGTGACTAAATAATATATTAAACAAGAAAATTCCAGATACCAGTAAGTGTTCCAAAGACAAGATAATGAGACAGAAGATGACTGAAGGGGCGGATTAAATTTGGGTATTCAGAGCAGGGCTGTCTGAGCAGGTGACATCCGAGCAGAGACCTGGGAGATGATGAAAAAGAGCCAGTCCCAGGTCCACGTTTGCTGTGTCTGAAGAACAGGTCATAGGCTGCTGTGCAAGGAGACTCTCAAGGGACAGTCTGAGCTGAGGTAGGATTGCGTTGGGCTTTACAGGCCATGCATGGATTTGGGAATTTGGAGTGTCATGGGGAGTTATTGGAGGTGAAAGAGTTCAGGAAATTTCACCCTAAAATGTGACTCCTTAGTATAAAGAGTATTTTGAATTAAAAGCCCTTAGAGATCAACAGGCATTGGAAGGGGCTTTCCCTCTTTCTTCATATAAAACCAGACCTATCAAAAAGAATAATTGTTAGCTGGACATGGTGGCATGTGCCTGTAGTCCCAGCTACTCGGGAGGCTGAGGCAAAAGGATGGCTTGAGCCCAGCAGTTTGAGGTTGCAGTGAGCTATGATGATGCCACTGCACTCGACCCAGGGTGACAGAGTGAGACTCCGTCTCCAGAAAAAAAAAAATAAATTAAATAAATAAATAAAAAGGATAATCGACTAGTATCTAATAATAATATATTGTTATCTCAATACATTACAGAAAAGAAGATCAAGGATGCAACCAGACCTGGCCTAAATCATTTTAAATATAATACCTGTCTCTCAGGTTAATACAATTTCCAAAGAGAATCACTTACAAGCCAATCTGTTTCCCCCATCCATTCATTTTCCCAAGTATCTATTCATCCTCCCTAGCAACCATTTATCACCCCTAAGCAGAATTACCTATATTCCCCATCTCCCTTCCCTCTAAAATGAGGGTATATAAATTTCTGGACTCCACTGGGATATTAGGT
This sequence comes from Avahi laniger, assembly GCA_963575035.1. Lineage (NCBI taxonomy): Eukaryota > Metazoa > Chordata > Mammalia > Primates > Indriidae > Avahi > Avahi laniger. The sequence goes on along the minus strand of CAUYSK010067140.1, from coordinate 14,251 downwards.
AATCACTCTGTGATTCTCCCCATGTGCATGGTAAATAAATCTTTCTCTTATTCATCTGCTTTACTGTGAGTTGAACTTTCAGCAAACTTTCTGGGGTGAAGGGTAAGTTTCCCCTCAATCCCACAGAGGATTTCCATCAGGAGAGTGACATGATCTGATCTATCTTCAAAACAGATCACTCCAGTTGCTGCATGGAAAATGCATTATGGGGGCAAGATTAGAAGTGGGGGAACCCGTTGGGAGGTGATTTCATTATTCCAGGTAAGAAATGATGGAGCCTGGGCCTGAGGGGACAGCAGGAGAGATGCAAAGAAGTGATAGAATTAGAATAGAATTTTGATGCAGAATCAATAGGTCCTGAAAAGGAAAGAGTCAAGGGTGTCTCCTCCAACCTCCATCAGTGGCTCCAGAATGATTTTCTAAATCCAACTCAGGCCATGTTGCTTCCACGATTCAGTAGTAATCCTTATTGGCTCCTTACTGTTTATCAGACAAATTCTAAACTTTGTAGCCAAAGGGACAAGGCCATCCCTCATCGGGTCCAGCTTTTCTCTCTACTTCCTTGGCACCCCTCCCTCCCTGGCTGTTAGATGTCTCTTATTTTTGCATCCCAGCATCCTGTGCATGTGGTACCCTATCATAGCACTGACATCATGTTAAAATTGCCTGCGCATGTGTCCATAAGCTCCTAAGATGTAAAGCCTTTGTCTTGTTCATCGTTTTATTTCTATTGCTTAGCTCCTTGCTGCTTATAGTTTACTCCTTGGACCAGCAACATAGGTATCACCTGGAGCTTGTTTGAAATGCTGAATCCCAGGCCCCACTCCAGATCCAGTGAGTCAGAATCTACATTTTTAGCAGCAAGACTCCCAGGAGACTCATATGCACCTTATAGTTCGAGAAGCTGGTCTGTTTCCTGACATACAGCAGGCACTTATTGAGTGTTGAATTGAATAGGACCAGCAGACCAGTCTAGACTCCTTGGAGCTCAACGATGCTTTTCTTTTGCCAACATAAATCCAAGTCACAATGTTAGCTTCACTGAGGTGACTTAATCCTACCAGAAGCTATGGCTGCATTGAAAGTGTCTGCATGACTGTTGACACCTGTTTAAAGTAAAGGAGAGACGTGGTTGCATTTACTTCAAGCATGGAAACAAAGGACATCAGCGACTTCAGACTGGATTCACTCAATGTACTTTTCTTATAGAATACATTGTAATTTTTTACAAAGTCAGCCATATAATCTAACACCTAACTTTTTCCTTTGAATAGTTAATACTCTATTTAATTAAGTGTCAAGAACAAACTTTTAAGTCCCAAAGGCAGGTGCTCTGCTCCTGTGAGAACTATTAGCAAACAATGCACGAGTGCTAATTGGCTCAACACTTCACTCTTATTCTTTGAGATGCTCTCAACTATTTTTTCCACCTGTAAAATAAATCCATAAGGTGAAAAGTTCTCAGTTTTTGCCTTGTCATTTTTATAAACTCGGACAAGCTGCTATACTTCGTCTGACACAAACGACAAAATAGGACTGATGTCCACTTCCTCCCTAGCTCCAGTACCTTCTGGGGTGATGAAGGTGTGGCCATCTTGGCCGTGGGAATTCTCATGAGCTACTCAGGCTCCAGTCACTCTGGTCACTCAGTATCCCTCAGGCATGGTGTCAACACCAGAGCCCGAGGACAGCTGTGCCATGTCAGCCTGTAGTAGAGGGACGGAAACTTATGTGCTCAGGGAATTCAGTGCTGCTTGAACGCAGCCTTGATGTTAACCTCTTAAGACTCCAGAAACCTTAACCCACCTGCTGCTTGGAGGCAGATGCTCCACCTTGCTGAGGGGCTTCCTGCTGAGAGCAGTTCCCACCCCCTCCCTGGACATTGCCAGAGAAGCAGGAAGTGGCTCTTTTCCATAAAAATGCTTCGGGAATTCTTGAGCCACCTGCGTCTTAGGATGAGGAAAATCATGGTGAAAATCGAATGTTTCCTTTTTAAGATGGGAAAACTTACCTGGGGACAGTGGAGTGAAAGCAATCACTCTCTTTTGCTGTCATTCTGTAGCGCCTGTGTGGGGTGTTGCACAGAGCACCGGCCTGCAGCCGGATCTGCATTGTGACTTCTTTGTACCTGTTCGTGTGACATTCTTGTCACCTCTGTTGAACACAGTGTTTTTTTAAACCAGGCGACCTCTACCATCCTTTCTAACCCCAACATTTTGGGACTCTCCATTTATGCCTTTCCTTTCCTTTTCTGGGGAGAATTAAAAAGTGAATTACCTCAAGCTCTGATCCTCCCTGAGAGTCTATAAAAATTTAGGGACAAGCAGTGGTATGCTGGTAAGTGTTTAACAACTAGCACTGACTTGTGGTATTTGTCAATTCCTGTTGTGTAAAAAAATTCCACCATGGTGTAACTGTAACCGGCCCCACATTGAACGAGTTTCAATGATCCCTATATAATCCTCTTCCTTAACTAACCACCTGACTTTCTGAGTTGTTTCCCAGAAATGGTGGATTTTCTATAAGATGAAGAAGCTGAGATTCCAAAGGCCCCTGGACAGACTTCCTGACGACTCACCATCCCCCACAACCTGCCCCCATGCACACAGACACCATGACCTGCGCCAAGGCACGTGGCCCCTCCTTTAAAAGCCCATGACCTCCCTTAGTCAGAGAGGTGGATCTGAGGCAGCTTCTCCAGTTCTGGCAAGACATCTGTCGTATTAAAAATGCCTTTCTTCCTTGGCAATCCTTGTCTCAATAATTGATCTTTGTGTGATGAGCAACCGGATCCAGACCAAAATCCCCTTGCAGTTTGCACGGCAATGGCTGATTTCAAGTTGTCAAGGTGATGTCAACCTGCTCACAAAATTTATGAAAATTTAACCATCAGCTCTCGTGAGCGGGTTGGAGCTGGCTCGAGCACACCATTGTGAACAAGCCTCCGTGCGTTATTCTGAGAGGAGCAGAATTTACTCAGCAAAGGGGAGAGATGCTCTCTCATTATCTTGGCTTTGTGCCTGGCTATGGGGAAAACTCAGGATGGACATTAGAAAATTGTAGAAGGTTAGCATTGACATGTGCGGTCAAACCCTGAGAATAGCGATGATTTCTATTTATCAGGCTGTCTGGCAACTCTCCTGGGGCCTTCTGCCAGAAAGTCATCATTCCTTTATTGCTTGTAGAAGGGCACACAATGACACCCAGAAATTTGATTGCCAATAACAATTATTCCAAGTAGAGAGATGGAGTCTTTTCCCACATGCCAGATATAAGGAAGTTTGGGATTGGGGGGGGTTCAACATTACCTTTTGTGTAGGCTGTCCTACTTAGTCTTGTGTTCATGAACTTGAAATCGACTTTTTATTCTGGGCCGGCATCTCTTTCCTGCCAGCATGCATTCACGTCTTGTTGTTATTTCTCAGGGCCAGCGCTCTGATTTTCCTACCTCTGTAAAAAAAAATTATTTAGTTCCCAGGATATGTTCAGAAAGGGACTCATATTTTATTCTTATTTAGCCATAATTGGAAACATAATGGGAAGTCATAGGTTCAATTTTGCAGCAAGTGAGTTATCCTGAGAACAATCTTGTCCCTGGCCAAGAGGTGTGACTATTTAATTGTAAGAACTTCAAGTAGAAAGGGTGTTCTGAATATATTTTGTCTCTTAAGGGACAGATAGGGCCCGGTTCTCAGCAACGTTGAAATATCAATAAACCCAGAGCTTAGCAGACCTGCAACGTCAGCACCAAGCTTGGTGTGCCGATGCCAGATGCTGATATGAACGTTCGGTGAGGATGGGGTGGGAGTTCTCGTATAATGCACAGCTCTACGGTTCTTTGTCCTCTTCCCAGGACAGCATGGAGCAGCCAGTAAGGTTCATGGACTCTAAGCAGGTGAATTATGGGTCCACATTCAGGTTGATTGGGAGGCAAGATGCAGGAACCAAGGCCCGAAGGTAAGGAATCCTTGACATACCTCAAGCATCTATCTCACAAACGAATGTTGTTGGGCTCAAGGGAGCTACAGCAAGAGTAGGTGGACTAGCTTAATTATTCCATTTTCTTAGTGGACAGACATACTTGTCCCCGTCTTAGTCAGGATTCTCCAAAGAAACAGAAGCAGTACAATGTGTGTGTGTCTATCTGTGTATTTATCTATTTATCTATCTTTCTATCATCTATCTATCTAAAAGGACATTTATTATGAGAAATTGGCTCATGGAATTACAGAGGCAGAGAAGTCCTATGATCTGCCATGTGCAAACTGAAGACTCTAGAAAGCTGGTGGTGTAATTCAGTCTGAGTCCGAAGGCCAGAGAGCCAAGAGAGCCATGGTGTAGATCTGAGTTTGAGGGCCAGAAAAGGTGGGAAGTTGTGTCCCAGCTCAAGTAGTGAGGCTGGAAAAAGGAGACAAATTCCTGCTTCCTTGGCCTTTTGTTCTTCTGTTCAGGCCCTCGCAGACTGGATGATGTCTGCCCACACTGGGGAGGGCGACCTGCCTCACTGAGCCCCCTGATCCAAACGCTCACCTCATCCAAAACACCCTCATAGACAAACCCAGAAACAGTGTTTCATCTGGACACCCCGTGGCCAGTCAAGTTTACATATAAAATTAACCACCACACATCCCAAAGAAAAGCACCCATGCTGTCTTTTCTGGAGTACGGATGAGGAGTCCAGGAATGACCTGTGCAGGAGGAAAGCCCAGCACGTTAACGACCATTTGCCTGAAAGACAGAGATGAGAATTAGCTTGTGCATGAAGAAATGTTTTAATAAGAAGGGGATGCGACGAAATGGTGCCCGTGTTAGGATTATAATTATTGTAAATATTGATACATACAGATAAAATTTGGAAGGGGATAAAAATATATGAAAATTAAGGTAGGGGGGTAGGGTTTATGAGTGAATATCCTATAATATTTCCTTTCTTGATTTTGTAATATTGTTTGCATATATTTCAATCTTTTGTGAAAAGGGTTTTCCATCTTCATGGAGAACAAAATGAAGTGGAATTTTCCTGGAGGAACTGAACTCAGACATAAGGGAAAATTTCTGTGTGGGATGATTAGACTTCAGAAAGTGCTTATGGGAGAGCTGAGAAACCATCTTCAAGAATGGGATCCCTCCTTTATTACAGGGAGAATGCTGGTGGTCCCTGGTGCAGGGGATACGCCAGATAACTGCTGAAGGAGTCTCCCATCTGGAGATTCTCACATTATTCCCATTTCACAGATGGGGGTCCTGGTCTATAGCATTAGCTGAGATGCAAATGTAACTTCGTGTGTGGATGGCAGATGCATAAACAGATTATGAAGTAGGGAAAGTCCAATTGTGGTGACGGCTCCAGATCTCAAGATGTGCTCCCCCACTCTTGTAACTGATCGATGGCCCACTAGCAGCCCCAGCAGTTAGGACCAAATTCCTCAATCCCTGCCCAGGGGCCGTTCTAACAGAACTTTGAGGAGATGTGTACAGTCATAAAAATCTTAAACAGCCTAAAGAACACCTCTTGGGTGCGGGAAAGACCTTGGGAGCAGTCTGTGTGGGAAAGGGCTTTCTTGACACCCCAGGGAGGCACCATCTCTGTGCCCTCTCCCCAGCCACTCTTCTGCTGCAAGTCATGCTCTCCAGCAAAAACTCCTTTTTTCCAGATAGGAAAGTTGTTGTTGCTTTGATAACTTGGATCGCACCGTGGATGCGATCTGGTTTGAAACATATTACAGTTGACCTTTGAACAATGCACATGCTTTAGAGGTGCCAACCCCCTGTGCTGTTGGAAATCTGTGTATAACTTTTGACTCCCCTAAAACTTAACGACTACTGCTGATGGGAAGCCTCACTGATAACATAAAACAGTCAATGAACACGTTTCATACGTTGTTATTATGTACTGTGTTCTTACAATAAAGTAAGCTAGAGAAAAGAAAATATTATTAAGAAAATCGTAAGGAAGAAGAAAATACATTTACAGTACTGTACCGTATTCAGTGATGCTGTAAGTTTATGCAGCCTGTTTACAAGATGCATTGTCCGTCTGAAATGGTGGGCAGACCTTGCTATATGGTACATAGCAAGCCATTCAACTTTTTCTTGTGATGTCATGACTTTTTGGGAGCACTTCCAGCATCAGTGGTGGCACTTGGTATAGGTCCGCTGGTGTTATTCAAGGCTTACGGTGTTGTGCTACACACGATGAAAAATACATGAGAACTGCCAGAGATCACTTTCTACTGATTCCCGACTTACTGGAAAGACAAACTGCTCACATGAGATGACAAGTATCACACAGCATTTCAAGATACTCACAACACTTGGGCTCACTGTTACGGCAACAGGAAGTGGCTATGCAATTATTACAGTAGTACGGTATGTACTACGGTTAATTTGACACAGTTTTAGTACTGCATCTTTATGTTTGTTGACATTTCTCTCAACTGCAAATGGCACCAGGGTAAGTGTTTGTGGGCTTAAATTTTGACAAATTTTAACTTTTCACAATAGATTTGTGTATATTTTATAATAGTAAATGATAAAATAGATTAGTTAATCTACATATATTTTATGCATTCATGACATACCCTTTTCTCAATTTTTTTTGCTAGTTCTAGGCTATGTAGTTCATCTGCAAGTTTTTTCAAATTGTTGCAAATCTCCAAAAAATTTTCCAATATATTTATTGAAAAAAATCCACATATAATTGGACCTGTGCAGTGCAAACCAGTGTTGTTGAAGGGTCAACTGTACTTTCCTGAGATACGAGTTTCTCCTAGAGTTAAGGGACTCTTTTTTTCCCATAAGCCACATTCGTGTAGTTGGAGGTTCATGTCTGAGCTTAGTAAACAGACCCAGGTTGAAGCTGGGTCTCATCACTTGCCAGCTCTAGGAGCCTCAGTTTTTTCACTTGCAAAGTGAGACTGTCAATATCTACATCACAGGGTTATGAAGATGAAGAGCATTGAAAAAGTGCCCCCATTAACCACATGTACTCACCGTCGAATTGGTTTTAACCGATCAACACCTAAGTGCTCATATAGGAATAACATTCACTGGGCGTCTGGCAGGTGGGAGGGGGGAGGAGGGGAGGGGTAAGTGCATACATAACGAGTGCGATGTGCACGGTCTGGGGGATGGACACGCTTGAAGCTCTGACTTGGGGGAGGGGGAGGAGGTGGCAAGGGCAATATACGTAACCTAAACATTTGTATCCCGTAATATGCTGTAATAAAAAAATGGATATTATATGGCAGTGGGGCTCTGGGGAGAGATGGCTGATATTTCCTTACAATGAAGTACTTCAGAATCTTCCTTTTTTTTGTTTAAATCAACAGACTTTTTTAAGAGCACTTTTAGGTCCACAGCCAAATCGAGAGAGCAGTACAGAGATTTCCAGTACACACCGTGTTCCCACACAAGCACAGCCTCCCTGTACCAACATTCTGCACCACAGTGCCACGTCCGTTACATTTGATGAACCCACGTGACATATCAGTATTGCCCAAAGCCAACAGATTACCCTAGGGTCTTTTTTTTTTTAGCAGAACGTTAACATCAAAGAAAATGTGCCAAGATACTTGTCTTCTGTGGCAAAAAATAATTTCATTGGTCAGTAGCTTTGTCTAACAATATGCAGTGCGTGGGGATCTATACCAGGCACTTATAAATATTTCTATCAATTTTACTTCCCTCTGCCTTTTTCTATCTCCCTTAAATCCTGGCTTTGTTTGCAGGTGTATAGGAGTTGAGCTACTCACCCAAGAACACACTAGGAAAGGATGCAGCCAGAACTTATGCATAGGTCTATCTTTCTCAAAAGCCTGTGCCCCTAACCCATAGGGTTTCCAGCCACCGACTTCAACACAAAACTGGCAGGAAGGTGCTTAGCTGCAAACTGGAAACGCCGTTCTCAGCAACAATTTATCCTGAGGTTTATAAACATTCCCTGTGCTAATAAAAGTTTAATTTGGACGGCTTCCTGAAAATGGAGTTGCAAGAACAAACAAGGTCATATGTAAGACAGGGTGTTTCAGTGCTGAAAAATTTAACAGCATCTTAAAACTGATAAAAGTAAAGATTTTTATGGAAAGGATTTGTTTCTTAAAATAAGAGAGTATGTTTCAATATTTATGCTGCGGGATATAGGACATTCTCTATTCAAAATGGGAGGCTGCTTTGGAATAGCCTTAAATGTGATTTAAGAGTTATTTCTAAACAGGAGAGAGGGACTGGGGGGAAATAGAGTGACTTGAGAGGAGTTTGCATTTGACTCATATTCAGTTGTGCATTTCCCCCTAACGTTGCAAATGTGCATGGAGATTTTACCTCATCAGTTATGAAAGGGACGTCGTATCTCTGGAGAACAGTAGTAGCGAGATGGCTGACGGGCCCCTCTCCAGCTTCCGCGTACTTCAAAAGAAGTGGGATACCTTCTGGAAGCAGGGCATTCTTCAGAGCCAGCAGATACATCTTGATGTCCTCTTTGTTGCCTGTTTTTTCTAGTCCTCCCAGGATTAACTTCTTAGCTTCGACCACTGCCTAAAAGATCACATACCTTAGATGTACGCATGACCACACATAAAATAAGACTTGGGCAAGGTTGGCTTTATTCTTGAGTCCAAGAAAACAATCGAAAGTTTTGCATTGGTTGCCTGAGGTACACAATGAAATGAAAGCAAACAAGTAAAGCTTAAGAAAAAAGCTTGTGTTTTTTTAAAAAAAAATACACACATTAACACATTCTTAAGAAGCAATGAGTACCATTGATAATGGGCATATTTACTTTGGAACACATTCTAAAAGTACAAAGCCACTTTTTAATTTCCTTGTGATTGATTATTCAAAAAACTGCCCGTTCACTCAATTTCCAAAGCAACAATGAGATCGGACCCTCGTGTCACCACGCACCTTTTCTTAAGTGACAACTTGGGTGAAAGCCCTTGGAGCCTGATCATAAGGTCTAGCTCTAAATGTTAGAAGTGTCTGTTTTCGCTTAATTCCGAATTTAACTAATGGCGTCACACAGTTCAAAGACTATTTCTTACATGCCTTCTATGGGGCAGGTGCTTTGCTGGGTACTTTTCAAATATGCTCTGTTATCAGAAAATGGTTTTTTTCCTAGTCTGAAAACAAAAAAGGAATTGAAAACAAATCAATAGGTTAGTGAAAAAGCAAGTTAGAAATAGGGACCTCTGGGTTCTGATCTTATCTTTGCCACTACGAATGTTTTAGAGGCTTCAGTTTCATCTTTAAAATAAAGATTCCTGAGATCTGATTCATATATAAGAGTCATGAATTCTGAAATTCGGCCGTAAGTACACACACACACACACACACACACACACACACACACACTCGGGGAAGGTAGGATATGGATGACAGTGAGAGAGGAGTATCTACAAAAGGCCCCCAACAGAAGAAAAGTTGATAAACTTCACACGTAATCAGAGAAGTGACATTTCTCAACTATTGGCTGGGCAAAAAATTCAAAAGTTTGATAACATATTTTGTTGGTGAGGCTATGGGGAAATATATAGTTTCATAAATTGCTGATGAAAGCATAAAATGGTACAATTCCTATGGAAGATGATTTGACAACAGCTAAGATATTTTGACCCATCGAATCTAGTTCTGAAGCTATATCTCGATAATAAAAAAAATTCACCCAGGATTATTCATTTCGGCATTATTCATGATAGCAAAATAGTGAAAGCCATCTACATGACCATACGTAGGAGACGTTGGCTAAAACGCAGTCCATAGACACAACAGAGCATTGGCCAGTTATAACCAGGAATGAGATGCTACATTTTGTGTAAGAAAAAAGAAATAAGAATTTGTGCCTGTGTGTGAACATCTACTTACTGTCGCAAAACAAACACAGGAAGAAAAAACCTGAAAACTAATGATATTGTCACCTACAGGACATGAGCGGGAAGGCGAGGAAGGGACAGGGAAGGGAAGGAGACTTCTTTGAAAATATTTTAAAAATACGGTTTTGACTTTTGAACCAAGTTACTATTTTACATATTCAAGAAATAAAATTAAATCAACAGGATGGAAAACTCCTAAAATTCAATTCAAATAGAAACAAATGAACCTAAACGTATATCAAATTAAAATATAAAGTCCTAAGTGATCAGAAGTAACTAAATTCCCACCATCAAAACTCAAAACTTCAAACCCTACTTACTATGGACAAAGTTCTGCTGTAGGAGGTAGACTTAGAGTGTAAAATTTTTCTGACAACAAGAGCTATACCATACACACCATTTAAAAGTGAGTACATAGTGGGCACTCAATAAATGTATGTTAGTAGTAGGTTAATGTACTGTTTATTTTTTTAGCATTATCTATGTACCAGGAACCAATGGAAGGAACTTGTGTTGAACAAAACCAAGACTGATTTCTGCATGGAATTTAAATTCTAGGGGGAAACAGAAATAAATAATAAACATAATAAACAAATGAACTGTAAAGTACGTTACATGGCAAAAATTGCCATGCAGGTAGGGGAAGTAAGAGAGGGTAAGGCGATCAGGAGTGGGGATTGGGCAGCGCAGCGAGTATCGGATAGGATGGTGTGGAACAATGGAACACAAGACGCTGGATTTGCACTTACTTTGAGTTTGCAGCCTTCGTTCTGACACAGCTTCCTGACAAGGGCCCCAATGACGATCATGACAGTTTCTCTGATGTCATTGCTCCCAAATGAACCTTTGAACTTATTCTATTAGCCAACAGGGATAAAACAGGTTACCCACATATATAAACATTTCCAAGAAACACTTTTAGTTAAGTAATAAAGTAACCAATACACACTGAGGGAATGTTTTTATATTTCTAGATGGCAAATTCAGAATTTTGCTTTTGAGACACTTACAAATTCACCATCTAGCTTTAAACCTAAAAATTAATAGAATCTCCCCATTTTAGGTATTTTTAACCTGGGGTAGTCTATCAACTTATGGCTTGGATTCATTGGGTTAGTGAACAAAGAAAAAAAGAGTTTGTAAAATTTTACGTATGGGCGAAGAGGGGTTTCATGGCTTTTTGCAGATTCTCAATGGGCCCATTTTCCAAAAAGATTGTGAGTTATTCCACTAGATCATAGGTGGATAAATGCACTTTAAAAAAAAAAAAAAGTCTTAGGTCCAAGAGAGGTCTAGTTTTTGTTTCCAATATAAAATTTTTAATATCAGAAGAATTGTATCTCTTCAATCTAGGTGTATGAAATACCATGAAGATTTCTGAAGTTAAAAAAAAATCTTTTAGAATGGATTATTGAAGTATAACCCAGAGTTCTCCCTTCTGAAATTTTGTGCTATGCCACATAATATGATAAGTGAATATAATCTTTAAATTTCCATATGATTTGAACTATTTAATGGAATTGCAAAGAAGACACGAAATGAAATAATTTACTTTACAGTTAATAATTAATGGATAGAAAATAGTCCAGTAGCATTTGAATGTGAATACTCAGCAGTCTCTAGTATGTAGCTTTCATTCTGATTAAGCAACTTTATAACAATTACCACTTACATTCTTAAGAGGGTTTTTGGGTTGTTTTTTTTTTTTAGCAGCTAAGAGTCTTTATTCTCCCAGTGTCCATTTGACTTACAATGAGGGCTCTGAGAAGTTCTTCATTGGGATGAGAGGCAAATCCACAGGCATAGAGAAACCTCTCCTGGAGGATTACACTACTGGCACTTTTGAAATCCAAAAAGTCCAAAATGGCTTCTAATGAGTCTGGGGTCTGAGCAGAGGTAACAGCATCCACCAGCTGAGGTCTATAAAAGGAGGCATAATTATGGACAGCAATGTTTAGGGTGCTTAAAGAATTGTTTAAAATCTCCATCATTCACAAGCTCTCCATTGTTTTGAGTTTTCTAAGGAATCGAATTTTTTTTTATTCGAACAAAAGAAAAATGATTAAGACTGTCTAAAAAAGATCCCTCGTTTTATTTTAAACATCTCTTTAACTCCCCTCTCTCACTGAAACAATGTATACTCAGAATATACAAATGAATTTTACTGTATTAACCTAAGCCAAATATAATTTGGAGATTTATAAACAAAAATGATATTATATTATATATGAGGTTCAAATTCTTTTCCATATGAGTAATATGTAAAAGCCATGGTCTCTAAAATTTATTCTCTTCCTCTAATTATCTTTGCAAGTAACATATTTTGCAAATGCCTAATTAAACTAAAGCAGTATTATTTGATGGAAAGATGCGAAATCCTTTTAACTTTCATTTCCCATGCAAGGGAAAAGGATTTGCTCTTTTCTTTTTTTTTCAAAAGTAAAAAAACACCATAGTATAGTTCTGTGTTCAACCACAATGAATATGTGTGAGCAGAATAGACCTCCTCAGGAAAATTCTAGTTACAGATGCTGGTTATTAAAAATCTTTGTTTGGTTGAGTCTGGGATAGTAAAATTTCTGAAACTAGTTGTTACACTAATGAACATATATATGTAAATATTATATACCACATCCTTATAAACACATCAGACATGTACTAAGCCCATTATACTAAGCACTTTATACTTTTAAAAAATGATATACTTGCACTTTATCATTTTGATCCTAACGAAAATCTAGTGAATGAAGCAGAGACAAAAAGATAAAATACTTATCAAGTGTCTATTCTACATGGACTGCACTAGAAATTTTAGGTGGGCAGCCTCTCTTTAGATTCTTCATCTGGAAAATGTGGCTAAGAAATAGTATTTTGGGAGATTGTTGGGAGATTAAATTACATAATCTATGTAAAACATTTAGAAGAATATTTGGGGTATAGTAAGTAGTTAATAAATATTAGCTGTTATTAATACTGCCGCTTCATTGAATCCACTGAATATTCCTCTGAGTTTAATGCTAATATTCCCCTTCACGTGTTAGGAAATAGAGTCAGAGACACTGCGTCACTTGTTCAAGGTCACACAGCTGGTAAACAGTGTCACTGGGATTGCAAGGAAGCTGGGTTTTTCTGACTGTGGAGTCCACGACTTTTAAGTACATCGGTATCTCCCAAAGTGTTTTTCACGTAACAATAGTCCTACAGAATGTTTTCAGAAAAGAGGTTTTCAAGTTTATGTATGTTTAGGAAATAGTCAAGAAAATTTATAAAGAATATTAATATTGTCAGATTGAAGATCTTCAAAATTTCCGCAACAAAGAGAACTATTTTAACTTTTTTTTCACCTAGAGTTTTCCAAACTCAGTTGCTCACAGAATCTCTTCCTTGTAGCATTCCTGTTAATATCCTGGAAATGAGAGGATGCAGAAAATAGGCTCTTTGGGAAATGTTACGTCCTACCACCCTGCCTTTCACCATCCTACCATAAATAAAGGGAATTATTATCCCTATTTTACAGATGTTGAAACTGAGGCCCAGAGAAGTTAACTGTAAATGACTTGCTTAAAGGTTATACCGCCTTTGGAGGTCAGAATTTAAAAGTAGATCTTCTGATTTTAGTTCATTCTAGTATCCTTTCTTTACGTTATGTTACATGTGTGTTATATACGACATGGTACAATATTGTGCAAATAATCAGATTTAGAAAATACATCATGCAGTCAAATTATTGCCGCTTTAAGATTTTTAGGATACAGATAATGCTAAGGTGTAATGTAATCTCTATTCTAAATTAATACCTAATACTTACACTTTTATTCTCACTGTTTCTGGCTTTAATACTAAAAGAAGTCCCGCTACCAATATATGTTAAAGTTTTATGATTAAAACAGAGCCTGAGAACTTATGATTTTGCATATCTTTCTTTTTATAATTAAATTTTTTTTTTTTTTTTGGAAACAGGGTCTTGCTCTGTCGCCCTGGCTAAAATACAGTGGCGTGATCATAGCTCACTGCAGTCTCAAACTCCTGGGCTCAAGTGATCCTCCTGCCTCAGGCACCCAAGTAGCTGGGACTACAGGCATGCCCCACGGCATCCCGTTAATTTTTCTATTTTTTATAGAGACGGAGCCTCTTGCTCAGGCTGGTCTCAAACTCCTGACCTCAAGCAATGCTCCTGCCTCAGCATCCCGAGTGCAGGGATTACAATGTGAGCCACCAAGCCTGGCCTGATGTCGCAAATATTTTAATGTCAGTTTAAATATTTATTTTTGAAGAGGGTGACCAACTTGTGGTTAGTCATATGGAATCCCTATTAATTTTTACATGTCCCTAAAGCAAGTAAATAAATATAATCCAGAATAAACATACTTTCTAGAAGAAAG